>JXOV01010335.1:43374-57773 GCA_001014945.1 Clogmia albipunctata | reverse complement strand
TTTTATATCAAAATTGGGAAAATTTGGTTTTTTGTGATTTTGTTTATGAACTGCACAAGACGTAGCACGCAAACTTGTAGGCTTTACCAGTCTCATTTCGTTATCGCCTTTGTTGCACTCGGGCGACATCTTTTTCACTTGACTGGCTATACTATTGAACTATACTCATACATTGTATATAATTATACCGAATTTTACCCCGAACAAATTTTTTTTCAACAATTTCTTCCTAAAATCAAGAAATTATCAAAAATAAGCGCTATCCAAGAATTCGTAATAGGAGAAGTTTAACATTATATATCAATGTGGTGATAATTCATAAGAGAGAGCTTTTATCCTTATTATTCTTCGGTTTAATCTCAAATCCAATATTTTTTTTGCAATTATTAAAGTATAACTTTTCTAACAATAATGCGAACAAGTAGTTCATAGTTTCTGAACAATATTGGCTCGATATCAAATTTAGTAAGAAAGGGCTAAAAATATGTGCCAGGACTTTGGTCATAATATTTGATTGATGATGATTGATGATTTAATCAAGTCGATTCATAAAGGGTCTGTGTTCTATTCTTATATAAAGTATTTTTTTTAATTCGAAGAAGATTAAACACTCTCACGTTTTCGTTTTTCTCCTTAAAACAGCTGATTTTTTAGTTTCAATAACTCATATCTTACTGTTTTTAAAACCTATTTATTTTCTTTAATCCAATGCTAAAAATATAATGTTTTTTTTTTAAATCATTTAAACAATTCTGTAGAATAAGATCTGTTTTTACATTCAAAAATCTATTTTTAAACTGTCTTCTACACTTGTAAGTGCACATGATCGTTAATTTAATTGCGGATTAGTAAAGCAAAGTGTGTGATGTCCAGATATAGTCAATGTCAGATGGAGTGGTGGCATAGGAAGAGGTGTGAGGAACGGGAATTGTAAACAGACAATGTAAGAATTTCTAATTAAAATTTCATCAGTTTTTCGTTTTCGACCCATAATCGTAATTTATTCTTTGCTTGCCCAATTGTAATGGGCTGTGTTGGAATGGTTCCGAAAGCGCAAAGAACTGGAGAGAGAGAGAGGTTCTATTCCATTACGGACGTGTAGTTGCTTATGAGCTGCACAAACAATGAGTGCCGAGTTGTCGACGCAAGTAACGGTTACCGCCATTGCGCTCGAAAAGAAGTTTTGGGAAATGGATGAGCATTTGCCATCAACCGAAGAGATTTCTCATAATTTATTGTCAGTCAACATCGCTTCTGGTCTTTGAAATAAATTATGTTCGCTGTCAAATTTTAATGTTTTCCCCAGAATTATTTATAATGCCCATAACAGAGCGGACACGCTTATCTGGTGGTGTATTTAACCCTAATTGGCCTTCTCTTTTTATGTGCGTCTTTATCAAGCCATTAGTTTATGATTTTATTCATCTTATTGATTTGTAATTAATTTATGATGAGAAATAGATACAAACAGTACTATGAGTTCGATGAATTATTGGGTTAATTATAGTGTTTTTTATCTGTTTCAGTAATTATAGGCCATCGATAAATAATTTATTTAGAGCATTTTTAGAAATCAATTAACCCAAAAAAGTTATAATACGTGCTGTTATTTAATGAATGACTCTATTTTAAACTTAACTTGTTCAATGACAGACATAATTCAAACAATTATAAGCAATAGATTATTTTCTCAAGAAGCAAAATGTCTCAAATCACCAAATTATACGGCAGAGTTATAAAATTAATGATTAGACGAATCATAGTTTTTATTAATTTTTATTTACTTCAAATGCAAAAATTCTTATATAAAATCCAATCGAAAATAATTATTTATAAAACTAATTCGATAAGATAAGATTTTATTAAACACTAAAATCACGCCCGTAGCGAGTGGTTTAATAAAGCTTTTCGAGCATGTTTCCACAATTTTATTCAACAAAAATGCATAAAAATGATTAATATAGTGTTTAATAATACTTATCAACCTTGATATTATTATAGTTATTATTGATAATTTTATGAAAACGACATTTTTTTTTATTAAAAGTAGTCTCTTAATAAAAAATTTAGTTTATGTGAAAGATCTTCGCAAGAGTTGTTTGATTTACTTCAAATGTTTTGTTTGCTTTCAAATTGATATTATGTTATCAAGTATTTGCAAATGGTAATATCTCTAATTCCCCTTCTTCCATTTCCATAATTCATCAAAAGCTATGAAATACTTTGAAGTTCATTGGCATTGACAGAGAAGTAAAAACTGTAAAGTCTTGTGGATTTTTGGTGATTTAGGATCGGCACAAAAACTGAGACGAATGAAAAGTTGCAAAGAGTGAAGAACGAAATTTGGCATTTTCAGTATTGTTGTCAACCTACACAGAGAATTAAACTGCCAGTTGTTTGTCCATAAAAGAGTGTTTCGTAAAGCACAATAATTGGCAATTTGAATATTCATACATTTTTCGTAGCGGTGGTGTCGAGTTCAAGATCGAAATTTGTGCGCGCTGCTGTGAAAAGAACGAAAGGCCAGAGTCAAGATCAAGGGGCTGAGAAGAGAATTAAACTACTATAAAGTGGGATGTTTTTGTGGTAAACAATTGGCATAAATTTCGGTATTTTATTGCACTGTTTTGTCTTTAGATGAATCATTAAGTAAAAGGAGAATGATACAAACAGAAAAATTATTTTTGAATTTTTATTTTATATTGTCCCAAATCCGATATTGATTTTTTCTCGATTTGCCAATTAACCTTTTAAGTTTTTCTTTAACCAGTTTTGAGAGCTGAGATTTGTTGACCAATAACCAGTGTGGAGAGGATCAGCTGGACGCTAAAAACAGAAATGATGCTCACCTTGAATCGGGTCACATTTTATTTAAATTTCCATTTAGCGGTTGTTTATTGCAATTTTACAAACACTGTTTGCGAGCTCAACGAGGAATCGGTGTTTTGTGAAATGACGTAATTTCTTTAAATAAAACAGAATATCATTTGACACAGATACAGTGATACAGTTATTATTTAAAATTACTGTATTATGAAACATGTGTTATTCAAGATAATTATGTTTTTGCCAATGTTAACAATGTTTATATGTTTTTTTATTTATGTAATTACTGTAATTATTATTAAGCAACTGTGTTCTAGAGGTCATGGTTCATAAAATACTAAGAATAACGTACTCTCAGAACATGAGAAAATGCAGTATATAAATTCATGGAAATTTCTATATTTATGAAAACGTAATGGGTTTTCTTTGAAATTTATTTTAGAATAGACACCTAATGAATTTTATCTGTTCTTTAAGAGTATCTTAAAGCATCTTTAGAAATATTTTTCTTAATTTGTATTGCTAATTCTATATTAGAACGGAAAACTCAATCAATAAACTTTGGCCTCCCACATAGTTAGTAAAGAGTTAATTGACATGAAATTAAGATGAACTTTCTTCGGAAAAACATTTATTTATTCTTTTTCGTAGGCAATCAATATTGAGATAATTTAATACCGGAACTTGATAACGATAGAAAACTTTATTAATTATGTAGAGAAGCATTGGTGACAAAAGAATTTTATATAAAAAACTAATTTCTTTTTAATCAACAATAATTTCAAAAAATGATCTTTTTTTTTTATTGATAACCATTGCAGAGAAAAACCTATAAATGCTAAAAAAGATATAGATTAATATACTAAATCGTAATCAAAATCTCGCAGATCTTTTATTATTGAATGTGTGATGAGATATGCTTTTTGTCCAACTTTGACTGTTTAGTAGAAAATTTATAATAATTTTGTATCAAAATACATTTCGGATCCGGTTTATGAAAAGCACAGCTTTTGTTTGTTCTGTTCTAAATGACAAATGAAATGAAGTTTCACAACTACAACACCAGTTAATCTCTAGACAACATTTATGTTAAATGGAGAGAGATATCTACATAATTATCATATTTATTATCTCATTTATTTGTTCTTCAAACTAAAAATACATTTTATACAATTCTAATAAAAAATGTTAATATTTAAGTAGCCAATGTTTCCTCTTTATNGAAGTTTCACAACTACAACACCAGTTAATCTCTAGACAACATTTATGTTAAATGGAGAGAGATATCTACATAATTATCATATTTATTATCTCATTTATTTGTTCTTCAAACTAAAAATACATTTTATACAATTCTAATAAAAAATGTTAATATTTAAGTAGCCAATGTTTCCTCTTTATAGTCCTTCATAATTACACAATGTTTAGTTATACATTATTCAATACCCGCATACAATAACAAATCGTGTAAATACACAAAATAAGTATTTTGTACTAATATTAAATAACCAAACACACAATTAAGGAAAGAAACACCTTACGTTTCTTTCCTTAATTGTGTGTTTAGATCTCAATTTAGTACTGGTTTGTCTTATTCTTTACTTCATATTTCGCGATATAATAGCTAATAAATAAGCGAATGGTATAAAATTTTGTAAGAAACTGGCTGGAAAAATATATAATTAAACACTCGTAATTCATTTCATTGGTTTTTTAGATTTCTACTCGTATATAATTATGATTCATTTTTCCCACACGTTGTGAATTAAACTATATAAACAAAAATCAAACCATATTAAAAATCTTTCATATGATTATATATGGTAAAACCTTGATAATTATACAGAGAAGCGTGAGTGGTAAACAAGTGATATACTTCTTTTTAAGAATGTCTCGATAAATGATAGGATGGTTATTAGTCGTTAAGAAAATTATATAAAAATAATAGAACCGTCACAGAATTTCTCAATTTCTGATCTTTAATAGAATCAAATTTGTCATGTTTATTTTGCAATTATGTCAATTATTTTCTTTAGTTCTTTAACAATAGGATACATTAGTTGAATAAATAATAAAACCTCTTAATAAAATCAAACGGAATTCATATTACTAAACACCATTTTGGTTAAATAATCAAAAATTTGTTGGATAAAGTACAAAATCTTTAAACTAACACGATATTCAAAATATCAAACATATTGCGAAACCGAGCACTAACTGGTTCCATTCTCCAATTCCTCTGTGTTGGAGATGTAGATGGTTGATGATGTCACCGAAAGGTCACCACGATGATAATAATTTAATTAGCGAGAGGCAAGGCGAGTTGTTCAGAAAATGTGGGCGAGTTTATCGGACAGTTGTGTTCTGTTTTAAGCAGTTTGTGTTTTCTGGTGCTGATGATGAGATATTGAGATGGGTTCTGGATCAGAGGGGTAAAACACGAATATTATATACTTAAGAAGAAAAGAATGAGACGATATCTGTTTGGTTCCATTAAACAGTGCTTTATAGTTCTTTACCGCCATTAAGATATTGTGCAGTGCACTAATTGAAGTGGGCTTCTTGTCTTGTTTTGTTTGTGCTTCCAGATTAGAGCGGTCCCGGGTGCGCGTTTCATTTTTCCAGTCCAGCCAGCCGCAGCAAGTGAGTCCGCCCGATTTCGGCGGGGTCTTCTTCAACGGGGACAGCAACAACAATAATTATAGTGAGCTAAACAATAACCTCAGCGGTGTAGACCTACTCTTACTGTACGGCGAGAACGGAAGCAGCCTGGGCGACGGAAAGATGGCGGCCGTGGTCACACAACAGCAGCCCTCCGGATACGATAGGCAATTAAGGTGAGCCAATTTCAAAGTGCAATTCTAGATTGTTGCGAGTAATTTTTTTCTACTAAGTTGTTTTTCGCACGACAAGTGCCGAATTAAATAACGCTCAACGGCAATCAGACAATGTTAAAAGGTTAATTCGAGAACCCGGCTTTGATTGCGAATAAATTCGCAGTAAAAATTCTCGGTTTAATTAAAAGTCGTCATTTGTTTTGTTGATCGACCAAATTGTTATTAGGTGAGAGCATTAGTGTCACGCCTTTTTCAATTTCAATAAAGTTGTGTTGGGGAATGTTTACCGTAACTTAGTAAATGTTTGAAGGACGTCATTCATGCGAAAAAGCGGTAATTTTTATATCAATTAGTAGTAATAACAAATATGAATGACAAATGTATTATGCGTATTTTTTGTGACAAGTCGAATGTGTGAATTATATTTGATTTTATGTGATGAATGAAAATGACAAAATATAAATCTTTGATTATTAAATTCTTAGGACATATTTATGAGGTTTTAATAATATAATTATGCATAAAAATATGATCAATAAAATTCCGTTAAAAATAATATACATACATACATATAAAATTATAGTTCATTAGTCACTATCACTGAAAGTATAGGTCAGTTAGATAAGGTCAAGTTTAATGATTTGTATATTATACTTCATGGTAGAGTTAAACCATTAAATAATGATTATTATTTTATTATTTAAACAACAAGGTCGGTCGAGAAGGTATTATTATTCATTAGGATTTTTATTCTTGTTGTTTTTTCATCATAATTATATTTTATTAATATTCTTCTCAAGATCCAAGATTACCCTTGCATAATGATTTGAAAAATCGAATAAGGAATATACTGAAATCTCGCCACCCACCTTTATCACTAGCTAAAGAATTAGAAGAGTTGGAGTTTAACCCGATTATCGCTTGGGAGGACCGTTGGGATAGCTGGGGATTGTGTTCGACGATCTCTGACTTCAACGGCTATAGAAAGAACGAACTAGGTCTACCACGGAAACAATGGTGCAACTAAAACAGTCTTAGAACAGGACATGGTAGATGCAACTGCATGTTATCAAAGTGGGTGATGGTTAGCGATCCGGGTTGTAGTTGTGGCGCAGAATTTCAAACAACGGGGCATATTAGGGACATGTGCTCAATATCAAGATTTAATGGAAATTGAGAAGATATAAAAGATCTTACCACGGCTGCAAGAAATTGGTTGTCATCCTTGGAACTATGATGTAAGACTTTGCAACAAAATAACTCATAATTTGTAGTCCTAGCAATTCAAGGGATCGTGAATATTACTAACATAAAACCTCTTCTAAACAATATT
This sequence comes from Clogmia albipunctata, assembly GCA_001014945.1. Lineage (NCBI taxonomy): Eukaryota > Metazoa > Arthropoda > Insecta > Diptera > Psychodidae > Clogmia > Clogmia albipunctata. Next base: position 50,777 of record JXOV01010335.1, on the reverse strand, counting down.
TAGATCTATACCGCGCAATGCAATTTATTCTTGCTTATAGTAATCTTTTCAGTCAAAATCAGTTTAAAAAATTATTTCAATTAGAATTTTGAAAAGAATCAGATTTTATTGAAGAAAGTGAAGAAAAATCCACCATTTAGTCTTTAGAAATACTTGGAAAGTTTATGCATTTTTTAAATGCTAAATAATAGCATAGAGATTTTATTATCCAACCCAATAAAAGCCTGTATATTTATTCTACGGTCCATTTGATTGGCAATTACTGTGGTGGGTGTGCAAAAATAGAGAGAAATGATTGAACTTGCGGATCGGAATTATGCAACAAAATTGATTCTCCATCGCGGCATTATTATCGCGTTTCCATATTAACAATTGGCAATATGCCATTGATGTTGTCGTTCTAATGATGATTACAAAGATGAGAGCAGGGCGAGGCGATGCAGAGACCGGGAAAAGAGATGAGCTAATTAATTATTAATGGCAACTTGCATTGAGCTCCGTTTTATGTGTCATCACATCAACATTCATGGTAAATCATCCGAGACATGATGTTATGGAGCAAAAAGTAAAACGATAAAACTACAAATAGATGCTAAATTAAAATTTCAATTTCTAATCAACCAAGAACTAAACATTCTCCTGTTAGCATAGGATAGATTTCTTTTTGCACTTTTTACGAAATGGCAATAAACTTTGGAGCAGACTAAATCCCATTAAATTCTAATGTTCAGAATGAGTATTTTAATGAATTGATTTAATTCTTAGAAAAACATATGAATCTTTTTCTTCTACAATTTCACAACAGTTAGAAGAGTTATTGCCAGAAATAAGTATTGAATATTCAAATTACTTACAAGACCAGGTGGTCCCAGTTGCTTAAACAATAAATTCAATAAATGATTGTTTTTCATAGACTCCAATAACTTTCATGGTATTTCAACGAGTGCAGATTAATTAATTTATAATACTGATTGAAATATGTTGGTATATCAAGTACTAAGTATTTTGCGTATAGAAATGATAGTTTTTCCATGGTAAATTGACTCTTTACTACATAGTAAAACATTCTTGAAGCACGGTCAGATGGGTTCCTAAATGTAGCGATAACTTTTTAGTAAAAAAGCGCGAAGTTTGTGACAGATAAGTTTTCTATTTATAGTTTTAGTTATTTAATAATCAATACCAAAGAAAAATAAAAAAAATAAAAACTAAAGCTATATGATAATGAAATGATACTTGTCTTATCTTGGTAATTGAAAACTGTCAAAATTAACACGTTACTGCGTATTGCCAATCACAAAACCATTAAAATTATGTTTTGTGATTGATCGTTACTTAATTCTTTATTAATCATTAATTTGCAGGATTATTTCGAATGAGAAGAGTTTAAGTTAAAGCAAAACTTGTTTGGGTCGAGATAAAATAAAACAAAATGTGAATTTATATTAAATGTAAAACTTGATCAATAGTGACGTAATAAGTTCCTTATCTATACTGCATTATCAGATTACCTACTTGAGAGTAAGTTCTAGTAAAAGTATTATTGAGATTACTATCGCCTTGAAAAGTAGTTGAGAATTACCTTTATCAGATGAAATTAAAAAAATATGGTTTTAATTGCATAAACAAATTAATGCAATAATTCTGAAAAAAAAATGAATTTACCAGATATTACATTGCACTTTCAAATAAAACATTTTGCAATAAACATTATTCAAATATGTTGAGTGTAAATTTTGTGGTGAAGGCGTCTGGTTGAATTTTTTTTGTCCGTTCGTCCTGATGGTGCCTAAAGGCCCGTTAATTTTAAGAAGCTGTAAAATTTACTATTATTGCATTTTTTAATTTTTCTTTGGATTCTTACTTCTAAAAATTATTTATATCTATGGTAATTCTTTCAATTTGATAGAATTTGGGTTTTACATGGTTAATGAACCAAATGCGAAAATGAGACTTGTGTGTTTTAATGAAAGTTTATTAAATATAAATGAATGTTTATTAAATAAAATAATACATGGACTTACCAACCACTATGAATGTTTGGGATTTCTTTAAGTAATTTTAATTTTGTCAATGAAAAATACGTTACCCCATTCAACATTCATAAATTATTTTCAAGAAATGTATTTATTATAATCATTTTGAACTATTTATTGTAATAAATTATTAAAATTGAATGAATTGTTTTTAAATGAGCGATTGATAAGAGAAAATTTAAATTTGCAGTCGTTTCATTACAGCAATTGCTTTTTATGAATATAATTTAAAAGAAAATTTCTTTGAAATTCCACCTTTTATGAAGTCAATTTGTAAATTCAATTGGTGAAATTGAATCTAAATAAATGATTGTGGTCAACTGGGTATCAATAAATTGGGAATATAAAATAGTCGAGAAACCGAACAATTGCTTGTCAATTACGAATGACCCATTTAGCGCAAAATAGAAAATGGAATATAGCTTTTCCCCTATAGAATTCACAATGTGTCTTTGTGACACTGACTGATTTGGCACTGGCTTCCGAAAATCATGGTCCTGGCTAAAATAACAAACCGAGTTTTGCCAAATAAACAATGGATTCGACCTTGTTTTTGTTGAAAATTACACCCAATATTGTTTGTTGCTGGGGAAAATGCTGTGTGTGAATCACGTTATTACTTTTCATGACACGGAGAGAAAATTTAAGGCTTACAAAAAACAAGAGACGAACGACATTCTTCGGAAAATGAGAAGAAGAACTTCTGTGTGAGAGAGAGTGAAATTACTTTCAGCGGACTGGAAAATGATGCCGGAAAAACTGCGCATGTCTGCACTAGTTTCGGCATTTGTTGGTTCATTTGTCCTCCCTGAATATGTGTGTTTTGGATGGTATGAGAGGATGATGATGAGAAACAGCAGTCGGCTTCGGCGTTTTGCAAAAATAAGAATTTCGGACAGAAAGTGCGGTAGTGATTTGTTGCGACCAGTCTCTTTGTGATTAAAATTTCATTCAGACGACGACGACGTTTGCCTGCACAGTAAAAGAAAAGAAAATCGAGTTTAATAGTTTCCGAGTGACTTTAGTAAAATTGCAACTTTGCAACGACGAGAAAAGTAGCAAATTTTTGGCAAAGTGTAAATTGCGCATTTGTTCTGACTGTTCAAGGAAATACTAATAGTGCGGAGTGTGTGCTAATATTAAAGATAAATACAAATGAATAATAATACACGAAAAATCGAATCCAACAAAAGCTCTTTCAAAGTTTAAAAATAAATTTTTGAAAACTCCACTCTCAGTCAATCACCACCAAAACACATCGCACAACACATGGACAGTGGTGTATTGTGTGCTGAACATCACTCTGTGGATATATAATTTTAGTCTGACTAATACCGTACATTCGATCACACTTGAAATTCCATTAAGAAAAAAATATACATCGGAAAAGAAAAGTCGCAAAAAGTCGGCTTTATATCTTCGTTGTTGTTGGAGTGCTAAATACCATTTCGCAGTAAAAAAACGTAAAGAAAATCACTAATCGAAAGTGAACAGGCGATTTCCCCCTTTGCTAAATGCTAGCTAGTAAAAATATGGATAAATAAATTACGAAATGCCGCCATAGAAGAGAGTGTGGAGCAGAGGGAGAATATTGGGGCTAATTTTGGAATTCTGTGACTTTTGCCGCATTTACTGTGCCAACCAATAATCTGTGTGAAAATCCCATTAGAACTAAACTATACGCTTAAACTCGTGTGTGTATTTGGTGATATAGTGAAAAGTACACAAATTGACGGCGATTCGCCCTACATTTATTGCGGAAAAACGCGACGCGAATGGTCAATTAAACCCAATTTGCGAAAAAACAAATATTGTAGAGAACAAAAAAAAACTAAACACTATTGAAGTCATCATCGACCAGTAAAATATCTACACAAACTAAACAGAGACTCTGTGTGATCATCAGTTTGTCTCGTTTGACTCACGAGAGCGGGTCTGGTCATCAGAGCAACTCTGGCCAGGCTGTCCTTGACCTAAAGCTCTCCCCCAATTTGGACATTTAATTGTGTTGTTTTCAGTGGATTGAAGTTCAGTTTTTTAAACAATTTTTCGAAATCAGTTTTAAAAATCGTCAAAAATGGTGGCCAATGCAAAGATGACACCTTCCCAGTCCCATGGAGGCACCTTATATTACGTGGTGGAGGTGCCAAAGGAGGAATACGAAAAGAATAAATTTAGGTGAGGTGTTTCTGGGTGTGACAAACACCAGTGATGACTATTTTCTCGTGGACTATAATCGTATAAAAGTGGAACGGAATGGAAAATGAAATGTCCCAGGATGGACGGCTAATTGACATGGAGGAAAATCAAGGCTTTTTAACAGTCTCATTTCCCCTGTGAAACCAACTGTTATGATGACAGCTCGACTCAATTGTGTGGATACAGCTGTTTTACAAATTAATTTTTGTGTGTGATGGGGAATATATTTAGCATTTTTGTTTATTATAAAATACTGTTTGTTTTCTCGCAATTTTAATTACTTTTTAATCACTTGCATAAATATTGATGCCTGACATTCTCGCCTTCCATTCAAATGAGATAATATTCCTTTTTGGTTTTCAAATTCCATAATAAATTGCCGAATATTGTGTAACACTTGTTATGGTATCATTCAACTGTCTCATTCAGTGGATTTTAATTGGATTGGCATCGTCGTATTGCAGATTTTTTATGGACTGTAAAGTGACCTTGGGAGGATTAGATCATTTCAGGCTTTCTGGCTCTATGACGCTGCCTTAATGAGCTTTTTATCAATGTAAAGTTTTGTTATGGTTTAATTTGCAATGTCTGACATCAATGTGCGTGAATGTTAATAAATTTTCACACGTTAATAAATAGATAACAATCTGACAAATGCAGTTCGCATTTTGTTATCTTTTTGATAAAATTGATTAATGTTATTATAAAATACATAACACTTAATCTACTTTTTGATTTTAATTGCTTGGTAACATTATTGTAATTATTAAAGATTATATTATATTTTAAACCTAATGATTATGTTTTTTGAGAAATATAGTGATACCATTGTTTAATGAAACATTAACGGCCATTAAGATATAATTTTTTACCCAGGCTCCTCCACAAACTTGGTAATGATGATTTGGGTTTTTAGGAAAACAAAATATTTCATAAATATTATACAGAATTTTTTAAATGTAATGAATATTGATTTCACATTAATATTCTATTGTCATTAAATTATTATTATAAATTAATTGTAAAACATTTTTGAATATTGACAGTGATAATATTAATCGTATTTGTAATTACATAAAATTTGAATTGATAATCAATAAATCGGTTTCATGAAGTATGTTTCAGAACATTACCATTTTTTTTATTACACTTGAGTCCTGAATTTAATGATAGTTATTTTGGTTAAAGAACAGAAAACTAGGTTGTGAAGTATTATATTATTTTCTAATTATAAGCTCTAAAGGACTATCAATGCAGGAAGAAATCACCCTCACAATTTGTTCTTATGTTTTCTGTAGTCCACGAATAACTAAATGCTAATATTGAACCTCTCCTATAAAGTGGCTGGACCTATACTGCCCTCGTGTGCGGTGCCGAATGGCGGGTCATATAACATTTATATCCTCTCCTATCCAAACGCTCCCCAGATTATTTAAGGAAACTATTAGGATATCAATAAGTTAGTTAGGGTCAGAATTGCAGTTAGGCAGGGAGAGATAGGGCGAATTACGTGGAGGGGCGTATGACCGTCCACCTACACCCATCCACATATTTTATATGTGAATAAGGGCTATAATCCCCGAGCGGGTTCTGCGCCCACCAACCAATAACCAATTATAAGCTCTTGAATAATGATATTAATATTTATGTGTTTCTTATTGCAGTACGGAATCTGGATGGGACAACCCCTTTAGGCCTGGTGGAGATTTGTCAAGAGAGGCGGACGAAATAGTGAGTCTTATCAAAGGTGGCAAGCCAATAACGCCTACAGGAGACCCAGTTCACTCAATCACCAATGGGGGACCATTGGCTGGATTAGAGCAGAACGGTAATGGAACAACAGTCGTAGATGGAGCCACAAAAGTTGAGGTATAAATTTCCATTTTAATTATTATCATTTCTATGAGTTTTTATTTTGTCGATGCCAATTCCTAAGAGTTTTTATTTAATTGAAATTTTAATAACATAAAATTAACGAAACAAGTGATAAATGTACAGTCGACTCTGAATAATTCAAGCCTTTTTTTAAATCAAACCTCTCGATAATTCAAAGTTATCGGGAGTTTGGAACATAATGATTACCATTGATTTACCATTTGACACGAGTATTTCGAACAACTCGATAGTTCGAAGTATTTTAAGAGTCCTTAGGATTTCTGAATTCGAAAGTCGGCTGTAAATTGAATCTAAATTGATTTTTTCTTAAGAATTAGTTGAAAAATCAAAGTTTTAATAATTTGTTTCCCAATACATTGTTCTTTAGGTTAAGTTAAAAAAAACTCCATATAGATAGATACATAAATATCAAGCTCTATATAACGCCTTTTCATGAATAGGTTATAGACTAATTGTTGTAAACGTGAGATATAGCGATTTAACATAAGAACTAATGAATAATGCCTCACATTGCTGTTAGATTTATTTATTATATTTAAAACTCGTTCGTGGTAAAAAAAATAAAACAAATACAAATATTACAAAAAATCAAAACAAAGTTTGATTGAAGGGTAAATGACGTCAACATTCCATTCAATTGATCTGTACAATTTCTGGCGATTGCCGAAATTGGACGTTAAGTACTACATATTACCTTTGAGTTCTTCTATAAACAATAAACTATTTTTTTGGAAACGTTAAATAAAAAACTAATTATCTACTCATAAATTTCACTTCATCAATGGATTATTGAATAAATTAATAAAATAATTTTTAATTAAAAATTTTCGTTTTTATTCAAAATTAGGATAATTGTTAAATAACATTTATACAATTCTGTTTTATAATCGTACAGTGTTGAGTAAAGCATAATTCGAAACCCGCAGACAAATCGTGTAAATACACAAAATTAGTACTTCGTACCAAAATTCAACTACTAAAAATTATAACTTTTAATCATAGTAACGTAGAATGAAAATATATTTTGACGTTTTTCATGTCTCTATAATAAAATAGGCCATGATTTATTAATCAATTTAATTTTTTCACATTAAATGACAAAAAGTAAAGTTCTCCTTAAATGTTGATTATGGCTATTAAATGTGGTTTAAATGATGAGAGCTATCCCGGGCATATCAGTGATGCAGTGCATGATGTAAGGTTTTCGTGATATTTTGAAAAATTGAGACCAAAAGTTCTATTGGCTTGACAAGTATTTCCCTTAATTGTATG
>JXOV01010335.1:29164-43200 GCA_001014945.1 Clogmia albipunctata | reverse complement strand
TTGTATGGGTTTAGACCTTAATTTAATACTGGGTTGTCTTCTTATTCTTTACTTCATATGTCGCGGAAAATAGCTAATAAATATGCGAATTGTATACAATTTCGTAAAAAACTAGTTAGAAAAACATATAATTAAACACTCGTATCTATTAAGACTCTACTCGAGTTTAATTATGGTTCATTTTTCCTACACGTTGTTTAAATAATTATTTTGTGTGTTACCAGTCAGATTGAATAAAAGTATTTTTTGTACTTTATTGAAATTTAGAGATCTTTTTACTGTAGTATTTTAATAATGTATGTATATTAATAAATAATCTTATCTAATTTACCTATTTTCCTCTTTTAGGCTCCCCAGTTAAACACAAGTGTCCATAATGGTGCAACAAAATCTCCACAGAAGGGCGGCGACTCGAAGGGGGCGCCGACAACGACGACGACAACAACAGCATTAAAGAACGGGGACTCGGCGCCGCCGCAGACACAGGTGGTTCCGGGACCCCAATCCGCGAGCCATGTCGTGATCGAGGACAAGAAGAAGAAAAAGTGCACGTGCTGTGTGATCCAATAATGGAGAAGATAAACGGGGACTGCTGCAGATTGTTGGACGGCTTAGAATATTATGTGGCTTTTTAGCAATTCGACGACTTTGAGACAATGGAGTTGATTCTGGTTTTGTGACGACGACTAAAAAGAGATATTGAAGGGCGGCGGCGCAAATATTATTCCTTTTTGTCAAAAAAGCATCAAAAAAAGAAAAGTAACAAAACAAAGCAAAAAAACAATCAACTTTAGTTTACAGAAGAAATTTTGTATCTATAGATTTTTATATATATTTTGACCATCTGCGATTATCTATTTATATTTAAGGTCTCGAAATTGTGTTTTGCGCGTCAGTGGTATTTGTTTTATTTTGTACACAATGTCCACTAGATTAGGTTTTATATCATTTGACATTTACATGATTATGTTTTGTTCTTTTTTATGAAATTAAAATAAACAGCATCACACACAAGAATTTTAAAAACTATGTAAACTATATAAAAGCTACACCTGAGATGGCAATTATTTTGTACAGTTTAAGTAAGGAAGAAAATATGTAATATTACACCACTCTTGGCCTGCCTGTGATCCTCCTGCTAATGTAGAAAAAAAAGTGGAAGTCACTGAGCAGACTGAGTAGGGTTACCAGTCGACTAATTTTACTACTTTATTATTGTAAATGTTTTCCAAATCATATTTGTTTAACTATTATTTTCTATTTATTTCCTCTTCTACTCGTAAGACAATTAAACCGGACGCCGTTACATATTTATACAAATAAGGCTCCGCCATCAACATCACCACTACCACCACCACAAACCACCCTCATTCTTCAGATATATAAAAAAGAAAATTCCTCCTCCCCCAAACAAAAAAATATAAACGCCTAAAGATATTGTCAGTTTTAACAATATTTGTGACCAGTTACTCGATCGTTTTTGGCGATTGTCGCACGCCTCCGAAGTGGACAACTTCTTCTGTAAATAAAGTGGGACTGAAATGAAAAAAAAAACTATTTAATGGAAACTAGGAGACTATGATGTAGAGAAGTGTGGGATAGATGTGCTGGGAGAGAGTCAAAAGGGCGCACTGCAAACACAAAACGCCAAAATCAGATCATTCATCATCGTTCAGAGAGCAACACTGCAACTTGAAAATAATGAAGAAGATTAAAGAAAAATAATATTACTATGAAAAACCAATTTTTGAACCGATAATGATACAATTTATTATTATATATTATAGGGTTAATTTAGAGTAATTTTTATTTAATGAATTTTCAATAAAATTACGAGAAATTATATATTTATTGTAAAATTACAACCAAAATAAAATAAAGGTGAACAAAATTATAAAGAGACTTTTAATTCTGTATTAACAATGTTGTATTTTCTTTTTATTATCATCTGAACATGAATTTATTAATGATAAAACTTTGTTCTTTTAAAAAATAACCAATAACCGAAGATAAAATAGTTATTTAAACAACGTGTGGAAAAAATGAACCATAATTAAACTCGAGTAGAGTTCTAGAAAACGAATGAAATGAGTATCTAATAGATACGAGTGTTTAATTATGTGTTTTTCCAACCAGTTTTTTACAAGATTTTATACAATTCGCATTTTTATTAACTATTTTCCGCGAAATATGAAGTAAAGAATAAGAAGACAACCCAGCACTAAATTGAGGTCTAAACACATACAATTAAAGGAGGAAGTTGTCAAGCGAATAGAACTTTTGGTCTCAATTTTTCAAAATATCACAACCTTGCACCATGCACTGTATCACTGATATTCCCGTGATAGCTCTCATCATTTAAACCACATTTTTAGGCCATAATCAACATTTAAAGAGAACTTTAGTTTTTGCCATTTAATGTCAACAAATTTAAATTGATTAATAAATCATTGCCTACTTTACTATAGAGACATGAAAAATGTCAAAATAGATAGTCATTCTATGGCTACTAAGAATAGTACAAGATTTTGCTGTTGAATAATGAAGAATAGTTATACAAATTTCTTTGTGTTAGTAATAAATAATATATTATTCAACAGATCAACATAATACTACACATTGTGGAGTAAGCGTTGACTACTATAATGACACTATTACTATACAAAATTGTATAAAAATCATATATCAACAAATTAGTTATTTGAATATAGAAATCACAAAAAATTATATGTTTGCTTTAGCTTCATTTCTATTAATTTCAGTCAATCAGTCAAAACCCCATTTTATGAAAACCCCCTTTTATCTTCTTTTCGTCCATTATTTTTAAATATAAAATATTGTGATTGGTAATTTCATACAAATTTTATAGTCCAATTCAAAATCAATCTTAGTAAACAACTTGCTTCATTCACTGAATTTATTGTACATATTAGTTAACAACAAAATGTCGACTTAAAAGGTCATAAGATTTTCAAAATGAAATTTTGTCCCTAAAATACGATTAAAACAGAATGCTGAAGATGTGTCGCCAATATAATAATGGCAATTATCAAATTTTCTAGTGAACCTTCTTTAAATTTGAGCATTAAGAAAATTTAAATTTAAAACTACTGATTTGCCTCGTAAAAAAATAAAAATAATTTCAGTAAAATTTTGCCGTTTCTTCTCCATGGTTCCTCCTTATTATTATTAGAGAGTTGAAAAGAGTAGTAAATTATTACCTTATTAAATATGGCATATATTAAGTTTGTTCTATATAAAACACTATTATAGATTCATTTTAGTTAAGTCTCTTATTCCCAAAAATAAAGAATTTGTTATATCCAGTTTCTAAATATCACGATTTCTACTTTAACTAGCAATTCAAGCTTACAATTTTTGTACTACAATAGAGTCTCGCATAGGTTCTCTCCACTGTCTGGATGCTTTCTATGCATCCAGGGTTGTGATTCATATATTGTTTAATTTTAATAAATTTTTTTTATAAAAATTAATCGTTTATTATTTATTTCACAATAACATTATTAATTTATTTTCGGATGGAATAACATTAAATCATTTAATGTTTTAATTTCGAAATGTACAGATCATTAAAATGTTTCAAAATATTTGGTAATTTTCTATGAAATATTTTGTCAAGTAATTGATTAAAACAATAAAATTTAAATAAAAATTAACACTTAAGCGCGTTACTAATTTTTTGGCCGTTGAATCCTAATTCGAAAAAAAAATTCGAATAAAAATGCCGCCACTTGATTATGCAATTTTCGTGACAAGAGTACAAATTTGTATGTAAATTTTGACATCCCATACAATACTTTTTTTGATAATATAATTGAACCAACAGTTTTGTTATCTACTCTACTATTTTAACGTCAATAGAACTAAGTAATTAATTATATATGTATTAAAATAAGCACATATTAATAACCATGGTTATAATTTTTAATTCTAGAACAGTTTGCGACATAAAATTCAGAACGTTTTATTAATTATTTTAATATTTTATTAACAAAAAGACGTCGGTCGCCTAATAAAATGCAGGCGACAGAGGTAATAAAAGTGAGTGCATTTTATCAAGTGGGGCTTAATAAAATCGACTGATTGTTATCGGGGCCTTTAACCCCCTTTCGCGTTTTAAATTATTTACCTGGTGGCCTTTACCATATGTTCGCCTTTTAAAAACTGTCACCGATAGGAAGAAAGAGCGAGAAAGGGAATACCGAAACCACCCACACAGAGAAAGCACATGGTGTTTTGTGCGCAACAATGTTAGGGGGAGAAATTTCGAAATCAGTCGTTGTCTCAGCAGAGTTCTAACAAGATTCGAATAGGAAGGGTGGTTGTTAAGTGGTTGTGAGGAAAACTGAAAAAACCTTGTTCAAGTGACTTTGTCCAATTGGAAACACCTAAAACGAGAAAAGAAAAACTGTTTTGAAACTCCAAAACCAAAGAGTGTTGTGAAAACAAAAGTTTGAATGAGTATTTTACTGTTTTTCATATTTTTCAAATCGATTTGCTTGTTTCTACACGATTTGGTTCTCCGAGTACACAATAGACTGTTCCCCGGCCACTATTCCTGCCACTATCACTACTCCAACCACTATTTGTCGCTGCAGCCTCCCCAAAGCCAGCAAAACGAGAACGCTCCAATTATAACGCCATCTTTGTTGTCCGCCTTACCATCGTCGCCTACTAGAGTCAGTTCCAATAAGACGGCAATTGGCGGCCGGAAATTTGGAAATTCGTCAAAAAGCACCCTAAACAGCAGTTTCGGAGGCGGTGGTGGTGTTGGAGGCACTTGTGGAAATCGATTGTCTGCCAGACATCATACCCATAAACATCAACCCTCGCCTCAAGACCAATACTATTACAACTTGAAATTGAACAACTCTCGTCGAATCATTTACCAGCTGAGGCAACAACAGCAACTGGAACAACTACACCAGCAATTGTATGAACAACACACACATGGACAGTCTAAAGGGGTGGTGGTTGGTGAAGAGGAAAACCCCAGTGTGAATGTATCGTTGAATCCAATTCGAAAAAGAAATTGCGTTAAATCGGGTAAAACGGAACTGAACGAGTAGTGATAGAATCCGTCAAGTGTATAGTAGGCTGGGGGAATTATTGCTATCTGAAATTGGATTGATAACAACGTCACAGCAACGACGACGACAACCCTTCGCAAAAGCCGAGCTGCATACTTTATTTTGATAATTTATTCCGTTTTCTGGCCGGCAATCGGTTAAGTGAGTGAAAGGGGGTGTTTTTTGTGTGGTCAGCGGCAATGATGGAGAAGATGGAGGTAAATGACCAGAACAATAGCAGCCAGCACCACCATCGACAGAACTACAGCTTCGAGGAGGACGAGAACAACAATGGCGAGCCCGTGTTCGGCAAAAGAGATCTCCCTCTGAGGGAGAAGCCGCTTAAAAATGGCTGTGAGGATACGTGGACCTGGAACAGGAGAGACAGATCCCAGGAAGCCCTACTCAGTGGCCCAGGCAACAGAACGGTCCACTTTCATCCCAATTGGAGCAAAGGGACGGCAGGAATCAGGGGAACTCGGGTGCTCAACAATGGACGATATTACTGGGAACTGAAACTCTCCGATCGGATCTTTGGAACCAGGTAAATCCTAACCTAAAAAGGCAAATTTTTTATTTTCTTGAGTAACGAGTGAAAAAATTCAAATATCTGTAAAATAGTTTGTTTTTTTTAAAAAGAATTGTAAAATAACGCTACAAGGATGTAAAATGAGCTGTTTTTAAAGAGGAAATAATTATCGTCTCCGAGTTAAAATGGATTTTATGTACAACTGGACAAAGCATACAGGTTTTTGCACTTTCCCTAAAATTTTACGTAAAACTTATTAAAGAATATACAGTCTCTATATGAACGGTTTTCGAATACTATTTGACCGTTATAACAGCCTGGATGATTGTACAAATTTTTCCTCAAAATACTGCCGAAATTTTGACTTTGAAATAAATTTATTCGTAGGAANACAGGTTTTTGCACTTTCCCTAAAATTTTACGTAAAACTTATTAAAGAATATACAGTCTCTATATGAACGGTTTTCGAATACTATTTGACCGTTATAACAGCCTGGATGATTGTACAAATTTTTCCTCAAAATACTGCCGAAATTTTGACTTTGAAATAAATTTATTCGTAGGAAATGACTTTCTTTTTCACTAGTAAAATAAAAATTTGCAATAGTGCGATAAAGTGACGCAATGTGAAACTCAAATCGATGTCGAAAAGCTAACCTTTCGATACGAAAGTGTAAAAAAATTATATCCTATTCAGCTGAAATCCGTTTTTTAACCCGAAAAAGATGAAAATTCACCTTATGGCTCGTATTTCAAAATTATTTTCTCGTTTAGAAACATCTGACTTTACATCCTTATAGCGCAATTAACTAGATTTCATTTTAATATTTATAACTTTAATTTTTGAAGACCTTTCATTACTACATCAATTGACGTAAACTTTCATTAATAAAGGCAATCAAGTTGCTAGCCATCATTAACCCAATAACGTCACTCCAAGAATCCTTTAGAGGTTTAATTTAGATTTCTCTTTAATTGGAAACACTATCCTTATTAACCTAGACTATAGTACGACATGGAATGTCATCCTTTGTCCATGAAATTTATTAGGAATCCATAATTGGTATTTGCAACTGGAATTCTTCTTATTTAAGGTGCAGTTGGAATTATGGAAGGGTGTGCCATATATAGTATCAATGACTAATTGTGTTTCACTTTTCCAAATGCAAATATTTATTTAATTGTAAATTCTGAAGTAAAAACTTTAAAAAAAATATTTTAAACTAATTTAAAAAGATTGTGAAATGGTCGTACTTATTTCTTCACTAACTTCTTTACTTATTTATTTATTTTAATAGTTACTTTTACAACTAGGTCCATAACTAAGGCATTATTCACTAAATCATTTAAGATAATAAATACTTAAGACCAACAGTTCCGTTTCTGTAACATTTAACATTATTTCTTATCTCTATTTTAGCATGATGTTCGGAATCGGAACTAAAAACGTAAGACTTCATGTGAATGTCTTTAAGAACCTATTGGGTGAGGATGAACACGGCTGGGGACTGTCTCACAAAGGACTGCTATGGCACAACGGCATGGCTTACAACTACACAAAGCGGTTTAAAGAAAATATGGCAACAACCATTGGCATTTTGTTTGATGGGATCGCCGGAACACTTACTTACTACAAAGATGGGGTAAGAATTAAAGAAAATATCTTTAACAAGTTATACACGTTTCATCCATTTACGACAGGGGTCTTCGATTAAATTTTAGTTAATATCTCGGAGGGTATTAATCTGATCTCAATTTTTTTTGGCACGAAGAATTTTAGATATGAACTAAATAAAAAAATATCAGCAGAATTAATATATGGAATTACAATTGCTATTATAAGACAAAATTTAACAAATAAATCATTTTCTTTAGTGTCCTTAGCATTCTGAACCCGTCGTCCGATGATTATTAACTAAAATTTAATCGAAGACTCCTGTCGTAAATGGATGAAACGCAGTGTATAAATCAATGAATGTTAATTTTTAAGTAGATTTCAAATCAAAGTTTTTTATATTGAATGTACATTTGCCGGTTTTTCTTATTTTTAGCTAATATTCTTTTAGTTCAAGAAAGCAATATTTAACAGTATAAGTTTGTGGCGATGAAATTTTAATTGAAAATTAAATGATCCGTTGTCACAATAAAAGCATTATATATTTTTTATTTAAATAACAATGATATATCAATTATAGTGTTATAGCAGAATATTAAAATAGATCACTCCATCAGCGCAATAGAGTGGAAAATGTTTTGTGCCCGTCCGCTTTTAGTAAATATAACCAAACTGGATGATTTTCGTACGCTATAATTTTCTTGAAAACCACGACTGCACACAAATTAAAAGAATGTCGAGGTGAAATTTCTTTTCCAAAACTTGAAAAATATGATTAAAATGGAATTGACAGTACCACTTGCAATCGACGCTATAAAATAAAATTTCACCTTATAACCGGCCTTTAGCATAAGTAATACTTATTGCAAAATAAAATTGCAAAACCGTTACACTTGTTTATTTAGTTTATTTGAATTTATTTTTAATTTAGGAATGTTCTATCCTTTTCCCGCATTACGCATTGATTTATTTATTGTTAATTTATTTAAAAATGCATACAATTTTGTTTAAACACGGTTGATAAGCATTATTAAATACTCGGACCTTCTTTAAGGTTAATAATGTTAATAATGGCTTATCTTATCGACCTTGGCATAACAAAACTGCGTACATATAAATTTGATCGATTTCATTCACGGAGGTCACACATTAATAATAAAGAAAAAGCACAAGTGCTTTAAAAAATTCTTTAAAGCACTTTTGCTATAATNNNNCCATCCGATAAAACACTCAAAAACACACACATGCATCCGCAAATACAGTTAAACCCTACATAACAAAACTGGCGTACATATAAATTTGATCGATTTCATTCACGGAGGTCACACATTAATAATAAAGAAAAAGCACAAGTGCTTTAAAAAATTCTTTAAAGCACTTTTGCTATAATAACGACTTTGACAGAACAAATTTGAGTGTCATAATATCAATTTTAAGCTACAAAAATGCATAAAATAAATTTTTATAAAAAATGGTCCAAAATTAAAGGAACGTATTTGAAGAAATAATGTTTTAGGTGTTTAGGTACTGTTAATTGATTACTTATACCCTAAAAATAAAAAAGCATGGAAAGTCTAATACTCGTTGGTTGAGGTTGAGACTACCTCAATTTCCTTATTGGAATGTAGAGGGAAATTTTTATTAATGATTTTACAAACGAATTTTTAATTATATTTTGTTTTGTACAAAATTTCCTGTAATTATCCCAAGTATATTGCCAATTTGTTGATAAATTATCAAATCAAGGATAAGACACTACGGTTATACTCAATTTTTTTGGAAAATTTTTGAATATCGATTTAAAAAATTACTTTTGAAATTTAAAATATTTTCCATTCCAAAGAAAATTCTAATTTGCCTTTTATTTTAGGTCTGTTTGGGCGTTGCTTTCAATGGGCTGAACGAACTGAAGGAGCCTCTGTATCCCATAGTGTGCTCCACCGCAGCCAAGACTGAGATGATTCTTTGTGAACAGCGGAGAGATTTTGTAAACTTGCAGGACCGATGTCGGGCGGAAATTGTGAAACGGATGCGATGTCGAGAGGATTTGCAGAGTTTGCAGCTGCCAAAATCGATATCCAGTTATTTGGCGGAGTCTTTGCAACCGACACAGCCTCTCGTCTCGGTCGACAACTTTGACATGTTCTTGATCTAGCTGCAAGGAAAGCCTCAATCACCTATTTTCTAGTCATATTTTGTTTCTTAGACCAAATTATGAACCCTAGTCTTATTTTTAATTAGTTTTGTTAGCACTAGGCTAAATTATTATATTTATTATTATTATTTGGAACTATTTTCCAAGAAAACCAAACTGTGACGTTTATTTATAAAATAACATTAATTAATTCCAATTTTGTGGACGAGTTGCACAAAGAATGCAGTCCACTGAGCGCAGCCCGATAGATGGCGCGC
The DNA here is from genome assembly GCA_001014945.1 of Clogmia albipunctata. Lineage (NCBI taxonomy): Eukaryota > Metazoa > Arthropoda > Insecta > Diptera > Psychodidae > Clogmia > Clogmia albipunctata. The sequence goes on along the minus strand of JXOV01010335.1, from coordinate 33,554 downwards.
GCTCCACCCCTTTTCTAGTCTAATGTAATCGAAATTTTCGCTCTCTAGTCAGTGTCTGACGCATTTCTCAAATTCCAAGACGATATTTTTGTGCGTTTTGCCAGTCAGTCGGTGAGAGTGATGATGTGTACGTTTATTGGATCCGTGTCTAGTGCCATATTGATAGAGTTGGGATGCACTTTTCAGTCATTCCCATTCATTCCCGTGTATTTATATATATTATATAACATTTACTTACCAGTAGTAGAACTTAACAATAATTTATCTCAATGATGAAAGGCTCCCCGATCATTCTCGGCTCTGGATTCTAGTCAGTTAGATGTGTAATCAGCCAGACCAGAGACCAGTCTCAAAGGAGCTTGTTTATTTTTCTAGTCAATAAGATTCTTTATTCATTGTGCAATAAACAAATAAAATCTTTCGTAATTTGAAATCAGGGTTTTATTGCTTTAGATTGTAAGATCAATATCTTATTCTTCAAGATTTATGATATTCTTATCTAAATTATTAAAATTTACTTGTGGTTTTACGTTATCGGATTTATCTAAATGCCTCATTTATTTATTTGCCAATTTACCACTATAAGGTAACAATTAAAGGTAACAATTAAATAGCACCAGGTGTACAAATAAATTGTTTTTATTAAGATGTTATTTGTGACAAGAACAAATAAAATGATGTATTTTCCCCCTTTCAAATCCTGTAAGGAGTCTCAACCTCAACCAACGGGTTTTGACTGTTCTCTCACTATTTGTTTAATTTATTATTAGTCGTTTAATAGCACGTACACTGTTTGAAAAAGGTTCTAGTCTATATGATCCGCCCAGGATTCTAACCCATGCTATCCGAGGGGGCAGTCGAGTACGTTACTATTAAACCATAGGGCGGATAAACGATTGTGAATAGGATCCATTAACAGGTATTTGCAACCGAAACATTAACAAACATTAATAATAAAAAAAAAACAACCATTCACTTTAGGGTTCTAACAGTTTCCATTTGTTGTTTAACAAGTGGATTTTTTGTTATTTTGAGTTAAGCATTTGAATTACACTCGGGTCTATAGCTCACAAACACACAAGGAGCTTCTTTGTAGTCGATTATTGGTCTTACGACGTTGATTACCAGCCTCCCTACCATAGCCTGTTCCCTTCATTTATCAACTGCACTGGTGGAAACATTTTGTATTTGTCGCGTAGGTCACGGTAGCTTACATACATCAGTTTTATTATTACAGTACTTATTTGTATTACAATTGACACAAATCAACTACGCGACGCGTCTTAGGTAGTATAATGGAATTGACAAAACCAGATTCAATGCAGAGAAGCTTCAATAGGGATAGTCGAGCCTGAAAATTTGGCCTACTTCATATTGTCCAACCCAATGAATTGGAGAAGAATAAGACAACCTTGAAATGATGAAATCAAAAGTTGATGGGCAATGGGTGAAGTAATACCTCGATGGCGGTTCCATCCTATACCCAAGCTCAGTAATAAATAGGGTTTTTATGGGTGCAAGTTCCACTCGATTATACAAATTTCGAATATCAGAGGAAAAATTTTTATTAACAGTTATCTTTTAAACATTAGTATGAAATGATAATCTTGAATTGGTTATTAGATGGTCGGCGCAGAACCCGCTCGGGAATTATAGTCCTTATTCACATATTTTATATGTGAATTAGATAGACACCAAAACGTGTCATTAGGTGTATGGTGGACAGCTATACGCCCCTCCACGTACTTCACTCTAGCTCTCCCTGCTTAACAGTATTTCTGACCTTAACTAATTTATTGCTATCGATATTGTAATTATTTTAAATACTCTGAGGAGAGCATGGATTGGAAAGCATTAAATCATTATTAGTCCCGCCATTCAGCATTGCACACTAGGGCAGTATAGGTCTGAATACTGCTTATCAGAGGTTTAATATTAGTAATATGGACGGTTAGTTTGAATTATTATCTATTAATGGACTATAGAAAACATGGGAACAAGTATTGAGGGTGATTTCTCCCTGCACTGATAGTCCTTCGTTGATATTTGAACATAAGTTAGAGAACTCATCATTCGATAATTTGACACTATTTTTTAATAATTACTAGGAAATAAATTTTCCACACAGCCGGACAACTTCATACACTTCATTTAAGAATGTCTTTTTTGTTTTCTTGACTAATCTTGATCAGCAAATAAAAAAAGGAAAAAAAGGAAATTTACATATAGCTTTACTTTAAGTAGAAGGAATAAATCAATTTATGATCAATTATGATTTAGATACAAAAAACTCCATTTAATATAAAAAATCTTTATTCATGAAGAACAATAAATAAATAGTCATTTAAATTTTGAAGAAACGCATTAAATGAAAACACAGAGTTAGAGGCGGATATGGGTCTATCATTGTCTTAGAAGTTGTAGTTTAGTCCTTGGCTAGAGAACTTTACGTTGGAGACTTCGTTGGCTGGAGAGTAGGCGATGCGCTGTGCTTGAGCTTGTGCCTGTTGGAATTGTGGCTGGTCCTGAGACTGCTGGGTGAACTGGTCTTGGTTGGTGTTGCGCTGAGATGGAGCAGCAGTAGGGTTGTTTATGTATTGGGAGTACTGTGGCTGGAATTGTTGTTGTTGTTGGTAGAAGGCAGAAAAGTCTTGAGGGGTGAACTGCTGGTTATTGGTTTGAGGTTGATCTTGAAGCTGTTGGAATTGTTGGCTTCCAGGGAAGGCCTGCTGGGTGGAATAGTACTGAGCCAATTGCTGTTCCTGAGGCGTTGACTGGAATCCCTCAAAGGTGTTTCTTCCAAAGAATTGCTGGCTTTGGGTTGGAGCAGGGGCAAATGATGGCTGTTGCTGGGAGAAGGCAGTGTCCTGATTCAAAGGAGTGGCAGCGGTTGGGTTGCGAGATCCAAAGTAACGGGTAAAGGACTGCTTCAAAGATGGCGTTTGAAGGGAGAATGAGTTGGTCAGAGGATCCTGACGGAATGTCAACTGTCCCAAAACCAATCCCAAGTTCAACACAACAACAATTCCACTAATCAATTTCATTTTCACTACTGCTACTGTTACTGCTCTGTCTTTCAATTAATCACAATGTTAGGTCTTCAATTGACTGCCTTTTGATGCGTGCTGTCCGATTTTATACGTGCCACAGCGTCACTCGGCCCCCCTTTTCTCAGCCAACGACTTCCCAGCACCCGGTTTCGATTTCGTTGCGGCGGTATAGATTTCTAAATCAACCACCACTTGACGACATTGCTAGTTAGATTGAATTTTTACCAACCAGGAGGTCATTAGCATATCTCAGTATTAATGTGCAATCTTTGAGCGAATTATGAGTTTAATTTTGACCATTTTAGTATGAATAGATTTTAAAGCGAATTTTGAACTCGGGGTAATTAATGAGTAATTATTAAAGAAATTTTTCATTATGAGTACTAAGAACAGAGTTTCCTCATGGTCCCTATTTTAAAATTTTCATTAAAGCAGTTTTGAGTTCATATTATCCGTTTCAATTTGTCGATTTTCATTTGAACCTAAAGGAATTAGTTCAAATTTGAACTATGTTTTTTTAAATGTTCAGGAAAACAATTTTGGCCTTATCTTTCAATTTAATAATTTTAATTAGAACCCAATCGTTTCAATTGTGTACGTGGTGTCCCAAATTTCCGGCCCCAATTTCAAGACCGGACGAGCATCTCCAAACTCTGCAAACTGCTTCTCCATTTATTTCCTGATCAATTTCATCCCATTCACTCATATAAATCATCATCATAAATCATTTGTAAATCTCTTTTTAAGTAGTATTATTATTAAATATCTATAAAAATTGAGGCCTGGCAAAACTCTACCCTTTTCTGTACGAAATCGTCGATATCTCAACACCATTTCCTTTAAGCCAAAAGCTCGTTTGATCACGCCTCCTGGTCTGACTCTCTGTCTGGGTAATTATCGTCTTCCGGTCTTTAATTTCTTAGGATATCCACTTACCATTTCTGCTCCTGATGTGAGTGATCTGAGCAGTTTAGCAGATCACCAAACACTCGCTATAAATAAATTAAAAAGATTCCCTTTCAATTCCTGTAGGGAACATGGGGAGTCTAAACCACTCGCCATACTATATGTATATATGAAATATTGGTAATTATGAATATAAAGATAAATTTATTAAGCATTTAGTTTCGATATCAATTGTAATTGTACTACAAAGGTAATTTTCGACCAGATCACTGAATAAACCAAATATCTTTCTAAACAATTTTTTTTAGGATGGGCATTTGCTCTTTTTTGACCGGCCCAAAGCCGATGTGGTAACGCATCCGGCTGCCTCTTCGAAAGCCATGGGTTCGATCCCTGGGCTGGTAGGATGGATTGGGTCCTTATCAACTGGTCTA
>JXOV01010335.1:428-22901 GCA_001014945.1 Clogmia albipunctata | reverse complement strand
GGGCGGATCGTTCCCAAGCAGTAAATTTGGTGTGATCAAGGCATTAGAGTCTGAAATGGTGCGACCAACCAATACTTTGTAATGTTAAATTTGAAGTTTCTGTCACTTCTGGCCCCAGAGATATCAAAACTACCACGTTAAACCATTTCCTTTACTTCTCGTTATTGAGAGAGAGAGAGAGAGAGAGAGAGAGAGAGAGAGAGAGAGAGAGAATTTTTTTCAAGAATCGGTATTTAACTATTTGACTATTACTTCAAACAGTTTTTATAGAAAATTACGTATATATATTCTGTATTTCGAGAAACCCTTTAGTACCGGAAATATAATTTCTTTTAATTAAAATCAATGATGAATAGGAAGCTATGAATTAAATTCATTTAAATATATTTCTTATGATTCATATATTCAAGAATGTAACAGATTTATGCAAATTAATTTAACGTAATATTTCACACATTTTTATTATGTGACGTCATTTCTCCTTTTTTTCATTCAAGATTGACGTTATTTGTTAATTTTTTTAGATTTTTTTAAAAATATGTTTGTTGATATAGAATCTATACATGTAATAACTACCTTAACGATATTTATGTGTTCCTAAGGAGTTCTAAAGGACAAACGGTTCCAAATAACCACAAAATTAGTCCAAATTTGTACAACCTTACTGTTAATTTACATGATTATACAAAATGTGTGTAAAATTATATAAAACTAAACAATTATTAATTACTATATAATTTTATTCATTTTATTATAGCAACAGACAGCTAAGTCCTAGTCAAGTCCGTATTGTAGGAGGTGCCACTGACCGAACCAATTCCAATTCCTCAGTTTTTGTTAGTTTGGCAAAGCGAATCGTAGTCCATAAGAACTATAACCCTAATCTTTTGTCCAATGATATTGCAGTAGTAATCGTAAGTATGGATGAATCATTTAATCAAGAGTGATAAATAATCAAACGAATATGACTTCAGTTGGCAAACGAAGTTCCTAGTACCCATCGCACATTCAAACCTATCAACATTGCGACTTTGCCCACTGCCACCAATTCAAGCTGCTTAATCACTGGCTGGGGAACCACTTATTACGATGCGCCTTCTTCGCCGACTCGTCTTCAAGCTGCCTATGTACTGCTCTATGATCGGAGTCTCTGTTTGAGAAGTTATGGCTACCTAAGCAACGGTACCATCTGCGCAGGAGTCTATGAGGGAGGCATTGATTCTTGTCAGGTTAGTTATTTTAGATTTTCTTACTTTTATATTAATGTAATTATTGAATTAAGGCTCATTTAGATTTATTATTTAAGTATCAATTTACTTTAAATTTAACTGTAAAGAACATTTGTTTTTAAATTCTTTTTAATGTGAAATATTAATTATTTGATACGATTCTATTGAAAAATCTTTACGTTTTATTTACCAATGCTTTCTCTAGAAAGTGCTTAATAATTAAATCCTGTTTAATTATGTATTTTTTAATAACAGCAGACAATCGCAAATCGTATAAATACACAAAATTAGTACTATGTATTAATATTTAATTCTGCAGTAAAGTAGGCTAATACTATCTTTAATTATATTTGTTTAGATTTTAATTTAGTACGGGATTATCTTCTTATTTTTCTATATTTCATGAATAAATAGCAAATATATATGTGAATTGTATTAAATTTGTTAAAAAAAACTAGTTGGAAAAACATATATTTAAACACTCGAATCATTTAGAAAACTCATTTCATTCGTTTTGTAGAACTTTACTCGTGTTTAATTATATCTATTTATCCCACACGTTGTTCATAAATTTGATAAAAATTACCGATTTACCAAAAATATCGTTATTTATCAACGGACCAGCTGCAATAACTATTTTAAGATTAATAATTTATTTAAGACGTTTTTGGAATTTCTTTGAGAGATAGTCATGGTCATCATTAATTAGAAAAAAAACCGTAATTATAACCCTTGATTTTTAATTCAATTATACCAATTAATTTGCATGGTTGTTATGAATAATATAACGATTGATTACCAACTTATTTACGCATAGTTGTGAAATCAATAATTTCTTTTAAAGATATTAAGGTTTAGTAAATATGTTTCCTTTGGAAATAAAGAAATCACTCTTATAAATAAAACCCTTTATAAAAATAAGTAATTTTTTAGCAAAATTTATATCAAATGTATTTTAGAATGAGATACACATTTAATTTTTTACATACTGGTTTGTGATATTTGATGGGGAGCATTAGTTTTAAACAATAATAGCTCAAAGTGCCAATGTAAGTTGTAGATTAAATTAAGTGCCAAATTTGTACTGATAAAGTAAATCAGGAAACCCCAAACTACCTTGGAGACTAAAATACATGCACTTTCCAAATAAAACCTTATCGAAAAGATAAAAATGCTATAAACCGAAATGATAATATATAACAAATTAGCATTTAGTAATCAAATTTATCATAATCAATAATCTTTTAATCCTATAATGATAATTAGTTAATCCCAAGTTTTATTCATTAATGAACAAATAAAGTTAAATTATTGGTTCATTGCAACTTCAATAGATCTCAATTATTATATTAAATAAATATAGTATAATAATTGAATAATTAATAGGATTATCACAATCATAGCTAAATAAATTATTTAAACAACGTGTGGGAAAATAGACTGTAACTAAACACAAGTGCTTAATTATGTGTTTTCCAACCAGTTCTTTTACAAAACTTTATACGATTCTTCTATTTATTAGATATTTTTTCGTCAAATATGAAGTAAAGAAAATACTTTGTATCACTGATATATCGAGAAACAATATTTAAGAAAACTTTTCGTCATTTAATGTGAAAAATTCAAATTAATTAACAAATCAAAGCCTGCTTTATTAGAGTAGCTAAAAGGAAATGATAGAAGAAGCATTGGCTATACTATCAATAGAATTGTATAAATAACTATTTGTGAAGAAATTTAAAATGTTTGGTTGCCTACATTCGGGGGTAACATAATCTTTCCATAAGAATTTCCAATTACTTAAAAATATTTTTTTTATTTCCGTTTGGTTTAATTTTCAGGGAGATTCTGGCGGTCCCCTGGTCTGCAATGGAGTTGTCGCAGGTGTCGTGTCTTATGGCGACAAATGTGCCCTTAAGGGATATCCAGGAGTTTACGCAGAAGTTCAGTATTACCAAAAATGGATCATCGAGAACAGTTCCTCATCACTTCAGATTAGTTTTATTCTTTTGACAATTGTTAGTTTAATAACTGCGTTCAGTGGGAATGTTTGAGAGAGAAATTCCAGATTGTAATTTATTGTGAAAATAGAAGAATGTAATTTAAACCGCATGGAAAAGTTGGGTAAATAAAAAACCGTCTAATGTAAAACACAGAAAAGCCTTGTGATCGTAGTTGTGGGCAATTGTAGGGATTCCGCGGTAAATTCTGGTCGCCGATTTTTGCCTCTAGCATTTCAGTTCCACCTCAGACGACGTCGTCAACAGACAGACAGGGAAGAAGCTGGATAGGAGTGTGAAGAGCCGGGGAAAAATAAACAAAATTAGAGTCGGGTGAATTTGAAGTGATAAGAAAAGTATTCCAGGAGTTGGTTTTGAGATAAAATTTTAGACAAGCCATCAAAATTTATTTCATTGTGCTTCTGGTTTTGTTCAAAAGATAGTGTGGTTTTGGAGTAAAAATGATCTCAAATCAGTTTGAGAATGAGATGATTTCTCTGGAAAATCCCTTAATTCAAAAGGATAAAGCGAGTGAAAAGTGTGATTCGATTACTTTAGCATGGCAGGACTTGAGTGTGCATGTCATGGTCAAGGATTCAAATACGAAAACCTCGGCTTTGAGTCGTCTTCAACTACTCTACAACCAAAAGACAAGAATGAAAAGAATCCTTAATAGTGTTTCTGGATTCATTCAAAGTGGAACTTTGGTGGCGATAATGGGTTCAAGTGGGGCGGGAAAGTCCACCCTCATGTCAACGCTCGCTTACCGTAATTCCCCAGGAACAACAATCCAAGGGGAGATTTTGATAAATGGGCAAACCATAGGGCCAAAAATGCACGAAATAAGCGGATTTGTCTATCAAGAGGACATTTTCATTGGAACTCTAACTGTTCGAGAACACCTCTCCTACATGATCCAGCTGAAGTTAAGGAAGAAAATGGCTAAACCGGAGATAAATGCGAAAATTCTCGAAGTGACGAAACGAGCAGGGCTTCACAAAAACTGTCTTGAGAGGAAAATTGGCGGGGATGATATGAAGAAAGTTCTATCTGGAGGCGAGAAGAAGAGACTCTCATTCGCCACAGAACTCATCTCAGACCCACTGATTCTTTTCTGCGATGAGCCAACAACGGGATTAGATTCTTTCAATGCTCAACACATTGTTGAAACCTTAAAAGGTCTTGCAAAACAAGGAACTCTCACAATTTGCACAATTCATCAACCATCCCGAGCACTTTTCTGCGAATTTGACCAAGTTCTACTTTTAGCCGATGGCCGAGTGACCTTCTATGGATCTCCTCATCAGGCAATAGACTTTTTTGAAGCTCCAGAAATGTGTAATCCAGCAGAGTTTTTGATTTCGTCTATTTCCAATAGAACAGAAAATAGAGCCAAAAAGTATTCTGACCTTTTTGCGGTCACGAAATTGGCCACCACTAGAGATCATCTGATCGATTTGGAGTTTAGCAAAAGAAGAGAAGACTCCAGCTGGTCGAAACGGAGCAGGGAATCATCATTTTCGGATAGACTTGTTACGTTTTGGATTATTATTTCTTTATTAGCACAAAGAGGTTTACTTAATATTCGACGAAATCCTACTATTCAGACAATGAGATTTCTGCAGAAAATCGTAAGTTTAGATTTTGTTTAATTAAAATATTAATGTATTTTTATTGAAATTTTGCAATCAAATTTAATAAAATCTCAAATTAAAATGTGCATATGTCTAGTGAGAGGATTAATAGATTTCTACTGATAAAGATTTTGCATAAACAATAACGTTTAACGTTCGCGTTATCTTATCTTTAAATTGACTCGATTCAAGAGCACAATAAAACTAATGTACTGTCAGTCTTATGCAAATAAATTCAAACACGTGAGCTTTAATGTGATGTTGAATTAAATTCAATGATAATAGTGATAAAACCTTAGAATTTTTTTGAATTGTTTTCATTATTCATTGTTTCAATTTGAAAATTCCGTTATAATGTTATTTTTAATGAGTTTTTCATGTGTAGGTTAGATGTATTTTAACGAGTAAAAGAGTTACAAAACCAATGTGTAAAATCCGTTTGTGCAATTCCGTGTCGAAAAGTAGTCTGTTTTTAACGCAAATTGGTTCTGTAACGGTTTACTTCACAGCACGCGTGCGATAACATTTCAAAATTTTCACGCATTTTTGTCACCAATTTAATGAAATTACATATTGTTGTCATAACTCAATCTCTACAAATTTATTATTTAAAATTGCAGTCGATAAAGCTTATTAGAAAGAGGTGGGAATATTTCTATCTCTCTTCAATCAATTCAGATTTATTTAAGTGGTGGTTCTCGCTCTAATTTTAGAAGTAGAGCTTGTCTGTGTCTTACTTGTTCCACAATTTAAAAACAGCATTCATTTACCTCGCTGTGCTCGTAAAAATACATGGTAAATTCGTGCTGTAATAACCTCTATTTCACCACTTGCATCGAAATATAGTATTTTAGCTCGCTTCGTTTAAAAACATCTGAATTTTACACTATTTATACAATTATATTGAAAAAATATTCATATTTCAGTATAAAGTCCTTCATAATTAAACACTGTTTAATTATTTATTGGCCCCTGCCCTCCTGCTCCTCCCTAGGTCTCCCTCCCTATTACATTTGCTGGTCTTTTGGCATGATGAGAGATATTATAAATGGCCATCCTCTGGATTATAAAATAGATGTTTAGTGTTTCATTCAGGTTACTATTTTCTAAGAATGGGGAGAAATTTTACGGTTTTTGATGATTTTTTAAAATGAAAAAGTTGATTATGTATTGTTTCATATATATATCTGGTGATTTTTCACATATATTGTTTTTATAAACCTCCTTTGATTTAATTACTGATTTTTTTTTATTTATTTGTAATTTCTGCGTTGTGCTTACAAACTTTTACACATAATAAAAGAAACCTTCAGTTCACATACTTTTTCATCAAAGAAATAAAATTCTGATCTAATATATCTCAATTATCATTTAATTTAATATTAAAGTTATTCAAAACAAATCTTTGAAAATATTTGATTTTTTTTATCAAAAAAAGCGCGAATACTAAAAAAATTTCATCGTTCCCCAATTAGAAAACTTCTTTAAAATAGACGAAAACATAATTTAAAAATATAATTGTCGTATGATACGGCCTAGATAATTAAAACGTGCGGTTTAGGTAAAAAGGGCTCTTGTTGTTTACATTGAGCCAATTTATTCGTAGATTATGAAATTTTACAAGTAAAAAAATAAAAAAAAATTTCTAATAAAAACTCAAATCGATGTCGAAAAGCTAACCTATACAGGAATACAAAAATATATTTTAAAAAAGTAAGCTTTAAGAAATATCATATAAAATCTTGAAAAGTTTTTTTTTTGCAAAAACATGTATGTTCGTAATTATTCATATAATTTTTAGTCAAATTATCATTTCATTATTAAATTTTATTTTCAGGCGATCGCAATCACGTGTGGATTATGTTTCTCGGGAGCTCTTCGTCTGGATCAATTGGGTGTTCAAGCAATACAAGGAGCAATTTTCATTACAGTGTCTGAAAATTCGTTTCATCCAATGTACTCTGTTCTATCAACCTTTCCAAATGACTTTCCCATTTTTATAAGAGAGCATAAAAATGGGCTTTATTCAACATTGCAGTACTATTTGGCTAACATCCTCGGAATGCTGCCTGGTTTTATAGTAGAGCCGTGTGCTTTTGTGTGCATCTTCTATTTTCTGTCGGGTTTTAGGTACTCAGTTTATGGATTCTTAATGACTGCAGTGGTGGCTTTTCTCGTAATGAATGTGGCCACAGCATGTGGATATTTCTTCTCAGTTACATTCAATTCAGTCCCATTTGCAATGGCAGGTAATTAATATTATAATTTATGCATTTGATTATTAGAATATTTAAATTGGTTTCATATTTCTATTTCTTTCCCATTTTAGCTCTTGTTCCATTTGACTACTTATTGATGATTACCAGTGGGGTTTTTGTTCAACTGTCTTCGCTACCTGCTTTTCTTCAATGGCTGAAATACATATCTTGGTTTATGTATGGTACAGAGAGCCTTTCTATTATTCATTGGGAAGGTGTACAAAATATTAGTAAGTTAATTTAATTCACTAGTTTCGATATCTTGTTAAACTATTTCCTTTCAGCTTGTCCCGAGGATCTTACGCTTCCCTGTATTGAAACAGGCGAGGAAGTACTTGATCGGTACAGTTTCGATATGGGCAATTTGACCAGAGATCTCTCAGCAATGCTCGTATTATATTGTATTTTCCATGTTCTGGGAATGATTTTCTTGTATAGAAGGACTAAAACATAGCGTTTATATTATAATAAATATTATTTTTCGTTTTAAAAATTTATTTTTTTCTTTTTTTAATTACAATTACTATTGTATTTGAACTTTCTCTATCACTATAGATTAATGGGTCATTGGGGATCGTTGCCTGTATAATCTTTTCCTTCCATTGTTGTCAGTTGATGTCCACTTACTTCCTCCTAAAAGAAATCCTGCTGTATCACTAATACTTGCCTCGAATCGTTTTTTGGGTCTTCCTACTAGTTTCATTACTGTTTTAGTGAATCGGTTTTCATCAATGTCCTATCCATCATCGTAAGACTAATGATAAGGTTGAATACTTTTAGGATTAAGGAAATATGTACAAAATGGCATAGAGGGGATTTTGGTGGTATTTAGTTCGTATTTGACCATATTGCAACAGTTTTGGAAAATCACATATTCTTCTGGTGGTTATTTTATCCATTTAGGATTCATTGTTGCCCTAAATACTTCTCATTAAAAAGATGGGAATTGTTTTTTTTCAAGATCTATCATACCCGAAGGAGTATTTACTTTATTTGCGATATTTTGCCAATAAATACATCGAATTTACCGGTATACCATTTTGTCCATACGGTTTTTAAAAACCAATTTCCGTGTTTTTTATTACATTTATTACTATATGGCGTTGTTGTTGTTTACTACCCATAAAAAGTTATGATTCAAAAACAAAACGCCATGCCATTTATGCCAATATTTATTTAATTTATATAATATTTATATAATATGTCCAGAAATTACAAGCACTCAGCCCATCATCTGTCCTAGGGTCAAGACGAATTTTTATTTTTTTCAATAATGAAGTCATTGTCTACAAAATACAAATACTTTTCTATTTCAAAATTCAGTTATAATGTTATAATGGCAATTTTTTTTTATTTTTCAGAGGATTGCAAACAATTTTATGTCGAAAGTAAGTTGTATTGTAATGAGGAAACGAGTTACAAAACCAATTTGTAAAATCCGTTTTAACTCGTTTAAAATATCTGAATTTAACACCCTAGTAGAACAAATAACTATTTATAATATAATAATTATGATTAAACTCTTAATGGGGCAAACGAAAAAACGGACTTTACATAAGAGATTTTTTGGCATTCTTCTTCAAAATACATTACATGGCATGGAACCCTCCTGAGCCACTTAAAGTGTCATTTTTCATTTTAGATTTTGACATTGACCAAATCGTTCGTAGAATCTGAATTTTTTCTTTTCATTGATGGAAAAAATAGTTAAAATTTTCCAGGTGAAAAATAGAAAAATACGACATTCAAATTAATGGAAACGGAAACTTTTCTAACTATTAAAAATTCCTAAAATATTGCAATTTATTTTCATTTATTTAATTAATAAATAACTCTTAACTATTTTGAAAGTAACAAAATTAATAACAGTCGGTAAAGAAACAACTCTTTTATAATTGAAAATACATTAGCACCTTTATTGTTTTCCTGTAGCTAAAATACACATGTCAATTCTACTTCAAAATAGTGTGGTTTGTTTTTATTCGTACTTTCGTTGCTTAGCTTGGATTTCTAATAAAAAAGGAAGCCATAAACTAAAACATAACAACCATAAATAAAAAGCGTCCAAAATTTTGAAATCTATTTTATTAATACGATTCGCATTCATAAAAGAAACATGAAAGCCAATAAAGTAAGAGTGTGAGAATTTGTCGTGTGTAATAATAAATAAGGTCTAATATCAATCAATGTAGAGTCATTGCAAGATAATCGTTTTTAAACAACAGAATAAGAACAGTAAAATAAAATGAGAATTTTAAATAAGTAAATATAGTACGAATTAAGAGTTGTGATGATGATCTTAGTGGTGGGCGATGGGAATCATCGTTTCTGCCGCGGTCAGGGATGGGGGCAGGGGAGCGTCCACCGTCAGGACACCGTCTTTGCTGAGGGAGGACCGAATCGATTCCGGGTTGACGCCCTTCGGCAAAAGGAATTCCCTGTTGTATTCACGGTAAACGCTCTTTGTGTCTGTCTTCTCCTCGTGCTTCGCGTGCACCAGCAGCTTGTTGTCGATCGTCTTCACCATGATCTCATCCGGAGTGTATTGACTGACGTCGAATCTCAGCTTCAGCACCTTGTTGTCACCGTCCTCCTACGGTTCGCAAAACACCAAACACAAATTCAATTAATAACCCAGCGGAATAAAATTAAAGCACTGTGTCGAGGCGTGCGTTGGTGGGTTAATAATGTTCTAAATTAGCCATTATGAATCATTAGTTAAAATAATAAAAATAAATAGTGACGTCACTAGGGAATTTCTTTAAAAATAGTTTTAATTAATGTTAAATAATACTTTTCATATTTAATTTTAAATTATGTTTGTGTAAATTATTTAATAATATTTTTTGCTACTGAGGTAAATTTCATAAACAATTTCTTCTTCCTTTCTATGAATCATCATAGAAACGAACGTTTAAGGACTTAAATTGGCCAATTGATGACTCATAGTCCGAACCACATTGTACTACATGACGTCATAAGGGATTTCCTCTCCATTTATTTATATTTCGCATTAAAGATGGATCGTGTTTCTTTAGGAAATAATTTAATTGGAAGCGAATTATATTAATTACGAAACTTTTGTAATTACAATTAGTTAATTAATAAACTAAACTTTTCTTTTATATTATTTTAAAATGATTTTTAGAAATAAATAAAAAATTTTGCATTTTCCTTCAAATGAAATTAATTAAATTTTTGACGTTACAACGGTTTTCGGGTACTATTTAACCGCTATATGTATAGTTTTTTTTCTCAAATAGCATCCAAATTTGGGATTTGAAAACAAATTTATATCTAGATTTTGACTTTCACTTTTTACTAGTGAAATAAAAATTTAAAATTTCCACTAGAGCGAGAAAAAAACGCATTATGAAACTGAAACCGAAATGGAAAATCTAATCTTTCGATACGAAAGTGCAAAAATTAACTTAAAACAGATTAAAACCCTTGTCAATATCTATTTTTTGTGTTCAATTAACATTCTTTGAAACAAATAATAATTATTACATTATTATCAATAAACTATTGCAATTTATTCAAATTAGTATGGAAATGTCTTGAATAAGAACAAAATAGACTAGTTTTATATTCCAATTTAACGATTGGCATTAGGCTAATTTCCCATAAAATCTGTTGGAACTAATCCAGTCTAATCAAACTAATCATTATTCGTCTGCAGCCAAAGTAGAACATAATGACTTAATTTTAAACTAATCCATCAACTGGAAGCTTGCAATAGTTGAGTATACATGTGTTCCAAATGACTGATTCAAATATATTTTTATTTGGGTTAATTGAATTGAGCTAAAAATAGATAATTCTCTCTGTTCACAACTATTTAAAAAAAAAAACCGAACCAGTGTAGTTCTAAAATAATTTAGAAAAATGAGTAAAATTTAGAATTAGACAATAAAAAAATCGTTTAAAGAACTATTTACTAAACCACAAAGGAAAGAGGCTTCAATAACCACTAATTTCATAATTCAACTAACAAAAATGTTTTAAATATTTTCCATTTAAATTAAATTTAAGTGAAAAGGAATTTGGGGATCTAAAAATAAAAACCAAAAATACCTGGATCAAAGGTGAGCTGATATCATTGACTGAGGTCTGTCTGGGTCTTTGGGAGAGGGCGGTGTTGCTGTTGTTAGCATTGCTGGATGTGGTGGTGGAGCTGTAAATTGGATTTGAAAAATGTAAATCGGCTATAATTAAATGTCAATAAAATACAGAAAAAGACTACAACAAATAATAAACATTGCCGGTGGAATTGTACCGTTGTGGCCGGTCTATTGTGATCTCAGAATCTCTGATTGGCCACCAATGTGATATTGTGTAGAATGTGTGTGTGGATTCAACTAAAAGCGAGAGAATCGTGAGCTGAGATCATCACCTACAACTGAAATGATGAATGCCTGGCGTTCACATTTTGTGTTTTTTGTTGCAAGTACTTAAACATACAATATACAATAAATCTGCCACTGAACACTGAACAGATCAGCAGAACAGAATCCTCGCGCGCACACACCACAAACTCATGTGCGATTCGAATTTAGCATGATCTTGTGAAAATATGCCAAACACAGGGAGCTCTGAGGAGGAGGAAAAGAACAGAACACAATAGCCAACTTTCAAATTAAACACACATCAAATGGCCAACTATTCTAAATAAATGAGGATTTGTTATCAAAATAATGCAAATAAAATTGGAAATGGCAAAACAAAAATGGACAAAAATAACCAGTTTAAATGGATCCCATCAATAATTCATGCCAGTCTAGAGTGACACAATGCCTGTCTGTTGCGCCTCCAAGTTACTTCTTGCTTATTCTCTCTCTGTGTCAGAATTTATTTTTAATCCCATCACCTCCCATCCCTCCTACCCCTGCATTTCAAATTTGCCGGCACCGGCCAACAAAGTCAGCAACATAATCGAGATTATTCTCTAGTAAAACTTTCTGGCAATTTCATCTCGAATCTTTTTTTCTTCTATTCGGAGGCCGCGCAAAACGAGAAAACCTTTCACATAACATACCAGTGAAATTTATTTTTGTCAAAAAGACTCAAAACTGACCGATTTTCCGATTTTCTAAACGAACGTGTCCTCTTTTTTCTTAAATATTCGCTGCCACCAAAGTGAATTTTGATGGACGCGTCTCATTCTATTGTTTGGACGATTTTTGCGATGCAAAAAGCAGAACAGCAACCGCAGCAGACATCAACACGTCCTTATTGAATAATCTACTGACTTGTATGTAAAAAGGTGTCTGGAAGCTGTCCAAAAGCAACAAGGCAGACATTTGCATATTCTACTCGGAAATACTTAGTCAATCCAACAGATTTCAGGCCACAGTTTATTCAATAATTAAATCCAATTGACGCAAAGTGTGAAATTATTGGTTTTCAAAAAGAGAAATTCCAATTGAAAGATTTATATTTATTGTCAATTTATTTTCGGATTCAATTCGGTTCAAATTAATTGGAAAATCAGCAATAAATTTATAGCTTTTAAATCTTTGTAATAACCTGTAATGCTTATTGTTTAAGGCAGTTAATTGGTGGTACTTTATAGTAGAATTTATTACATGAACAAGATTTAGGAAAAAATCATGATTAATAATTAAAAATTCGTTCGAACTACAAAATTTGCATTATAACAAAATTAACAACATAACAATCTCTTTAATAAAAACTAAATTGCTGTTTAAAATAAAAAGTAGCACACAGAAATTACAAAGGCAAACTTAATCTATGTAGAGTAGAGTTCGAGACTGTTTGTGGAACGACCGCGTGAGATTTAGTTATGTGAGTTATTTAGAGTTATTTATGGCTAAGTCAGGGTTTTGCGACATGTCCGATAAATCACTTTGATTTGTTTAATTAGGAAAGTAACCAAGATTAAAACTCGATAAGATAACATTGGACAAGTAGCTCACATTAAATGAAACGGTTTTAAAGCCTGTTTCCAGTCGGACGATTTTTATCTTTATTGATACTGCAGTCCGATAAATTCCTAACAATTATTAACACCAGTGGAATGCATTGTTGCTAAAAGGTGCAGAAATATGGCCACGATTTGTTTCAAAGCATTATAACTATTAAAGATTATTTATGATTTATTATTTTTATTTTCCTCTATAAACTTCTTCATAAACGTACAGTATTTGATTATGCATTATTCAATACCCGGAGACAATCACAAATCATGTAAATATCCAAAATTAGTACTTTGCACCAAAGTTCATTTACTAAAAATTATTAGTTTCGATCTTAGTAGCTTAAAAGGAATTATATTTTTACGTTATTCTTGCCTCAACAATAAAGTAGGCCTTGATTTATTAATCAAATTGACCATGGAAAATTTTTTCTTAAATGCCGATTTATGTGTTTAATTTTGGTTTAAATGATCGGTGCTTAATTGTATTTGTTTAGACCATTATTTATGCGAATTTTGTAAAGTTTTGTTAAAAACTTGTTGGAAAAACACATAATGAAACACTGGTATCTTTACTCTTGTTTTGTTATAGTCCATTTTTCCCACACGTTGTTTAAATAACGGTTTTATTACATTGAACCAGAAAAACTTTTACAAACTACAGCATTTTAAAAGCTAAAGTTTTAGAAAGTATCTTTTCTGTGTAAAGATAATACATGTTTGCGATCCTTTAGGCTTTGGTAATTGTTATTGCAGTTGTGAAACCTCATTAACCCTCTTGAACAACTCAAGAAAATAGTCATCAATAGTTATTACACTTATTTATTCACTTTAAAAGTCTTTTACGACAAAATTAGTAAAATTTTCTAGAAACAAAACACTCGACAACAAAGTTTGACAAAAGGGCAAATGATGTCACATATTCAATAACAAAAGATTGTGTCTGATTTATTACGTTCAGCGACTTTGAATAAATCACCAATTTAATAATTGAGAAGAAATGAACGTAACAATTTTTTCTCATAAATTATATTAAAGAAAATCTAAAGTTCAAGATCGAAGTAGAGTGTTTTGTATATGAAATTATTAACCAGGTACTCGAACAATTTGTCAAAAAACGTTTCTTTCAACTTTGGCGTTATTAATTTAAACAATTATACCGTTCAATTGTGTAAAACACGTCGTCGTCAGTCAAGGCTTTTGGCAAATAATTTCATCGGTGGTGCTTGGTTAAACACTGTTCAACATATCGCACGCAGTCGTCGTCCACCTAGCCAAATAATGGTGGAAAAGTAATGAATGGCACAACAAACAGGCGTGCAAATGGAAATTATAATTCATGCATTTGTTGGTGACAGAAACTAAAAAAAAACGAGCTTCTCGATCTCTTTACTACCGATGACGTTTTAATACGTGCTACAACGATCATTTCCGCTGCTGAAAGGTGGTGGGCAGCAGCAGTGCAGACACAAGTGGACAGGCAAACATGGAATTACTACTTTTGGGGATATTATAATATATTTTAATCAAATACCTGCTTCTCGATGTGGATGTCGTTTTAGTAGACGAACTTCAAAGCAAATATTAGTTGCGATCATCGATGGATCGAGAAAATAACGATCACACGCCGCCGATTACACGATCAAAGCAGATGGTTGGTGTGGTGGTTGGTTAGTAGGAGGATGATGAAGAAGAGAAGATGAATCAGAAGAAAATCCAAAGTGATGTTGGCGCGCGGAAGGAAGGAAGAATCAGTCAATTAGGCAGCAATTTAGAGAAGGAATAAAAATATGCTCAAAAACACACTTCTGTTTTATTTCACACAAACACACAGTAAAAACACTCTGAAAAACGCGATCCTCGTTTGAAATGACAGTCCATATTCTATTTTTGGCCTTCTCTCAATGTTCCCCTTGGGGAAAATTTCGAAAAACCCCGGCCAAGTGCAAGTTTCCATAAAATAAGAGACCACAAATCTTTTTGGGCATCGAATTAAGAGATCTTTCGTGTGGGACTGACAGTGACTGAATTTGAGATCTCCCAATATGGCCAGATGAAGTGGAAGCTGTACGCTGAGGTCAGGCATGTGGGCTTGCTCTTTTCCTTGGAACCGTATCCAATGTCATTAAACGATTTATGGTCGTCAATTTCATTTCAGCAATTTTATTTCTTTTTTTTCATAAAACTAACTCTTTAATTTTGTCTTTCCACTTTTCACTACAGTCCTTCAATATTCATAGAATCGAACACTTACACTTTCCAGAAAGAATTTTTTGCCCGAATTTCATAGTTCATTAAATTTAAACAAACCTGGATGTGGATTCGAAGAAGTTTTGTTCCCTGTTGATTAATTCCGACCTAAACTTGGCCATCTCGTCCTCCATCTTCCTCATTTCCGCGTCAAAGCGGTCCCGAATCGAGGCAAATTCCGTATCAATTACACTGAAATCACCCAATTTAATTGGAATATTGCGCTTATTTGGTTCGGCCATTTTATTTTCGTTTAATTTGACTGATTTTTTTCACTGAACAAAATTGATAAACACCGGTCACTGGGATTTTTTTTATATTTTTTAATTCAGAACTTAATTTTACACTTCCAATTTTATGAATGAAAATTATTCCAGTTGGAAACTCCTCTTATATTTATTTTCCAATTGGAACGACACTCATGCGAAATGAAGATATCTTCTCTCCCTGTTTTTTATTCACTAAGTCTCTTTTCCACTAATAGAAAATTCCTATAAAAGAATATTCGAGTCTGAGTGCTCTCGCTTACTCAATAACCCTTTAAATTATTTATTTTTATTTTATTTATTATATTTGAATTAATTATATTATTTTAAAGTTTATTATTGTGTTCCTTATAAAAAATTAAAATAATATCAAAAATTATTTCTTATTTTTTTATTTCACAATAAATTGTTAAAAATTAATTTTATATTTTGAAAGCAATGAATTCATTAAATTTAACAATTAATATCTGCAGTACTCCCATAATTTGAAGAAAAAAAACCATCTCTATTTTGGTAAAGGGATTTTATTGAGAGTATAAATTTATAAAAAAAATTTTATTTGATTCTGATTAATCTTTCTGTAAGACCGGCGCGCCGCCATTTTAACTTAGTCCTTATTAATTTGATGGCTTTAAAAATATTAATTTTATTTAAAAATATAAATTAATTGATGAATATGGGTATGAATTGGGTTTCAAGCATTTTTGAATAAAATTGTAAATAATTTTTAAAAATAACACTAAAACACTCACAAATGAATAATTTACAGTATATTTATTAAACAATTTATAATGCAAAATGAATAAAATATTACTTTTTGATAGGGTTTACCCGTGTTTCTGTATTAAAAGCGCTATAATTCATGTTTTTTTTATTTAAAATATAGCTCATGAGATTCGTTTTCTAATGGATTATTGTTACAGATCTAAACTAAACTGTAAATCAAATCTAGTGAAGCCAGGTACAATATAACATGATTTATAACGTCTTTTGTTTTGGAATCGGGAAAAATTTGTTGGTACTCCATTATTCGATTGAATAAAACACTTAAATTTAACAATTATTTCTATTTATCTTTATTTCGATCCCTGAACGTGTAGGATTGACTGGGTCCTTTTACAACTGGTCTAGGTGCTATTAATTGACAAATAATACACTGAAAACAATTAGTCATGAAAAGTCTAAGCTCGTTGGTTGAGGTTTAGACTTCTCATGTTCCTTACATGCTCTGGCCACATTTATCGTAAAAGGATGGAACATGATCGAAGATACCTGCCGTAAAAGGATGATTTGGATTGTAAATTCCCAAAGTTAAATAATTTAATTAAAGAACAAAGAATGTTGTAAAAAAATATTGTAAAGCTTAAAGTGTTTGTCATTTGCCTCTGTGTCCTAGCGGTTAGCACCCTGGACATCCTCCTCGAAGTCGTGGGATTAAATCCCGGGCGGATATTTTTCTAACTCGAAAAAGTTTCCATTTGTGTATATTATAAAAATTATAAAAATAAGTAATGGCGCAAACAAATAAATAAAATAGGCGGATTGACTGGATCCATTTACAACCGGTCTAGGTGCTATTAATTGACTAATAATACACTGAAAACAAATAGTCACGTAAAGTCTAACACCCGTTGGTTGATAATACCCCTAGTTCCGTCGTGAATGTCGTGGGAATAGTTTAGTTATTTATTTTTAAAGTGTTTGATGAAAATATTTATTATTAATTAAATATTATGTTTTAAAAAACATATTTTGGGCTAAGTTTTCAGACAAAATTAACTTTAAAATATCCAAAAATAATCCATTAAATTATCCATATTACAGGTAGAGATTTATATTTAGAATTTTCACCGATAAACTGAAATGAATGCGAAAATATTTGTTTTTGTTTTCGTTCAATCGTAAAATTTTCGTCACTTGGAAAACGTTTGAGAAAATTCTATTTAAAAATAAACCTAATTACTCATCGTCGAACCATCTACCACCTTATTCAAAACATTGAACACATTTCATCTATTAATTTGCAATAATTACGAATAGATCCATTGTTTAGCTAGAAAATGCTTTTCGAATGCTCTCCTTTCAAATTAATTAATGCAATGTGAGTGATTTCGCGGGGGCGGCGGTGGTCATTTCCAGTTTTCTGTTTAGTTCCCACATTGAGAGACCCAAATAGAAACAACGAATTGTAAATACTTCCTTAATTAAAAGCGTGGTAATGAATAAATCGATGACATCACGACCAAAGTGTGATCTATCTCGTTATGGAAATGATGAATCTATAAATGGAATTGAAACTCTTTTAATTGGATTTGCCGGCAATTTTTATTGGCGTGACGAAAAATTTAAATAAAGTCATTCTCCACTGATGAGTGTTTCGTTTATTATTAATACTCGTATTGTCGTAGGACAGTTTTCGTGATCAACAACAGAATGAAAATATGGCGATTTCGAGATCATTCATTCACAACAACTCGTTGATTGAAAATATTGTGGTTTTTTGGTGAATCCACTTTAATTTAACTTTGTAAATAAATAAACCTTGACACAGAGATTATTTAAATATTCGGAAGTTGGATTATTTGGCGAAAAAATATAGTTACTACCATAAAGAGAATTACGGAAATTTTTGGTTGTTTAATAGTTATTTAAACAACGTGTGGGAAAAATGAACCATAATTAAACTTGAGTAGAGTTATAAAAAACGAATGAAATGAGTTTTCTAATAAATTTTTATTGCTCCTTGCCATTCCAAACTACGAGAACATAGGGC
This sequence comes from Clogmia albipunctata, assembly GCA_001014945.1. Taxonomy (NCBI): domain Eukaryota; kingdom Metazoa; phylum Arthropoda; class Insecta; order Diptera; family Psychodidae; genus Clogmia; species Clogmia albipunctata. The sequence goes on along the minus strand of JXOV01010335.1, from coordinate 4,553 downwards.
ACTTTCAAAGCAAGCTTTGTCTGTGTTTCTAATAGATACGAGTGTTAATTATGTGTTTTTGCAACCAGTTTTTTACAAAATTTTATACAATTCGCATATTTACAAGCATAGTATCACTGATATTCCTGTGATAACACTCATCATTTGAACCACATTTAAGTCAGAACCAACATTAAAGACAATTTTTTTTTGTCATTTATTTGAAAAAAAAAAAAATGATTGATTGATTAATCAATAATAGTCTACTTTATTGTAGAGGCATGAAAAACGTCAAAATATATTTTCATTCTAAGAATTGTATTGAATTATAGTTTATTCAACACTGTACGATTATAAAACCATTTCTAGAAGAAGCATTGGCTACTAAAATGTAAACATTTTTCAACAGAATTGTATAAAATATTTCTTAAAAATGTTATGTGAGAGTTTAAGTTTATTTTTTCTTTTAAGATTTTAATAAAAAAATTAGAGCTGACTGTAAATTTTTCTAAATAATATTGCTTTTACTGATAATGAACGAAGATAAAAAAAATTCAAGCTGGAATGTCGTTATGCCCGAAAATATATGTGAATAAAAATTTTAACAAAGTATTTTTATTATTTTTATTTATGGTTTGGTTCGAAACATTCTATTTTAGCGAACTATTAGAATCAATCTTATTTATTCTCATGGGGTTAGAGTAATCAATTTTATTGCGAGGAGAGGTGCTCCCTTTGCAGCTCTAGAGAGAAGGATACCATTCTGCACTTAGTGTTCAATTGGCCGGTGATAAAAAACTTATTAAAAAACACTCGTATCTTTACTCTTGTTTTATTATAGTCCATTCACGTTGTTTTATCAACTATTATTACGTTGAACCAGAAAAACTTCCACAAACTACAACATTTTAAAAGCTAAAGTTTTAGAAAGTATCTTTTCTGAGTAAAGATAATACATGTTTACGATCCTTTAGGCTTTGGTAATTGTTATTGCAGTTGTGAAACCTCATTAACCCTCTCAAATAACTCAAGAAAATAGTCATCAATAGTTATTACACTTATTTATTCACTTTAAAAGTCTTTTACGACAAAATTAGTAAAATTTTCTAGAAACAAAACACTCGACAACAAAGTTTGACAAAAGGGCAAATGATGTCACATATTCAATAACAAAAGATTGTGTCTGATTAATTACGTTCAGCGACTTTGAATAAATCACCAATTTAATAATTGAGAAGAAATGAACGTAAAAATTTTTTCTCATAAATTATATTAAAGAAAATCTACAGTCCAAGATCGAAGTAGAGTGTTTTGTATATGAAATTATTAGCCAAGTACTCGAACAATTTGTTAAAAAACGTTTCTGGCGTTCAACTTTGGCTTATTTAAAATAATGGGGTTAGTGTTCAATTGCCCGGTGATAGCGAGATGTTTACCTACCCTATATCAAGAGGCCTGTGATTTTATATTAAAACATTAATATTAACATTAAATATTAACAATTTAGTAATTACCAACTTAAACATAACCACAAACTTGGTTTGGCAGTCCAAGCTGTTTTGGGACTGCCTGATGTAAGATTGTAATTATTTTGTCTAACCCTCCCTCTTAAAGAAATCCCTACTAGGAAGTTTAGGACTCACAGTGAACGCCTTCTGCAATTTTGGAATTGTTCTACTCTATGCAAAACCAACATCACAGAAGGCAAGACTGATATTTTCAATTCTTCTTCGTTGGCGTTACAGCCCTTGTCGGGCCTTTGCCTTCATAGTTCTGGGATATCGATGGATTTCGGAGAGCATCAACATATCAAAAAGTCCAGCATCGCCTCAGAATAAAGAGAAAAAGTATAACGTTAACGTGAATATTTTCAATTACCAATGTTATATTATCATGAATTGAGCACTGCTGTTAAGCAATAATTGAGAATAAGTTAATAATTAATGGAAAATATTTATTTCGTTTAAATGGTATATATCTTTTTTTTATTTTGTAAAGATATCTATTTCTCTTTATTTATTTCCATGGTTATTGGTACTACTCATGTTTATTTTTTAAATCTAGTTCTTAACTTAATAATTGTTACAAATGTAAGAACCCGAACTTGTACAACTGCTGTGAAGTGCGTCTTAAGAGACTTAAATATGTGCGCTACATTTTATCTTTTTAAAGGCGGTGCCATTCGAATTATATTTTATTTAGTGTATCAATTGAATTGCAAATCATTTTCCAAATCCCCGTAATTTCTAAAAAAATGAATCGGCTTTAATTTTGCCCGAAATATTTTTATAAATTTCCTAAAAACTAAATAATTGAAAGTTATCTATAAAACTCTAAACTAATTATAAGATTTTGAATTAGGGATGTAAGTGTTATTGTTGAAATAAAATTTCTAGTTTTATGACAAAAATGTTTAGAATATAAACCGCCAAACCAAGTTTGTGGTTATGTTTAAGTTGGAAATTACTAAATTATTAATATTTGATGTTAATATTAATATTTTAATATAAAATTATTGCAAAGTCAAGAATAAGTCATAAAAAGCATTTTCCTAAGCCAATGAATGAATTTAACACAACAAATTCAAACTAAAATTTCCGTCCCCTTATACGGGAATTTACAAATTTAAAACAGAAGAGTCGAGGTCGATGTACCGGCTAAAGTAGAATGTGTTTTAGCTAAACAAGACTTTTCTTCTGGTATATGGTATCTCAACGTGGAGTTGCCTGGTTTGGAATAACTTTTAATTTTCAGAAACCAGATTTCTCTATCGCCGTGATTGAGAAAATCGGAGACTGAAAATGTTACGTATTCCGTAAGTATATATATGAATTGATCTTAATTTATTTTTCTTAGTTTTTCTACTCATCAAGGTGATATAGGGCACTTTCAAAGCAGCTTTGCCTGTGTTTCGTTTTCATTGTCCAATATTTTGTTTCACATCGAAAACTGGTTTTTGTGTCCTATTTTTCTACAAGATATGCCATTCTCCTTCACAATTAAACAGAATTTATCTGAACTAATCTCATGAAAAGAGTAGCCACGGTGGCTATTTGGCTGATACGGTCTTTTTGGTAATGGCAAACATTCATTTCTATTTCTTCTTTCCTCGGTGTGAGCCTATGCATCCGCAGTTCTGCAATTTGAACCCCCTTAAGACCGAGATCCTACTCCTACTATTTGCAATGTATCAATATTAATTGATTAAATTTGTAGCTATATCTAAGTGCAACTTCTTATTGGGAAACGCTATATAAAACTGTCAATTTCAAATAGATATGATCTTAATTAAACAAATAGAATATACAATTATTGTTGAACAATCAAAAGAAATATAAAATTTATTATGCGATAAACAATAACGGATTTATATTGTTTTGAACGTATGACATAAAACAATAGAATATATTCAATTCTTGATAATGATTAATTTATTTACAATATTAATCCACTAAGAATGAAAATATTGGACCTAAACCAAGGTTGCTCGATTCCAAACAAATGCCGATCGGTCAATAATTGCCAAGTGTTATTGACTGGATAATTCCAAAATCATTTAATCAAACATTAGATTTTATCCCAAAATGAACAATTTAGCATATGATTTGTTTATAAATTGTTGATATAGTCAAAGTTAATTTAAATTTTCGAATTTTAATTTTATCTATAAAATACTTTTAAGGCTTCTTAAGATTAGTCCTAAACTAAAGAATGGTGGTTATCAGATTGTTCTTATTCCTCGATGACGACACAACAACTGTTAGTTACCGGTCTAGGTTTAACCAATTGATTTTACGTAAAGTTTTCAAATGCCCTATCTATTCATTTGCCAATCTTTCACAATTGACAATTGAAAATCATGTCTACGAATCATTTCTTGTTGTGATGTGATAAGAAACATAAACAAATGATTCTATATAGAGCCTATTTATGTATTACATGTTATTGTTAACGATACAAAACACAACAAAGAAGACCACACCATCTGTATCCATTCATTGAGTGTTAGCAAATTACTAATATTATTATAAAATAATATAATAATATAATTTGGATTGTGCCCAATAGCACCTGTACTGCGACCTGTAAAGATCTATAGTGCATTGTCCAAATTTAGTTTTAGGTCAGGAGATGAGCAACTTTCCT
>JXOV01010334.1:15801-58805 GCA_001014945.1 Clogmia albipunctata | reverse complement strand
CTATGCTGGTAACATAGTCGTTCAAGACACTATACACAAGGAACAACCTGTGATCGCTAACAATACATAGTTCCAATTCTGATCCCTCTATTCTCTACATGACTTTGAAATATAATATTTGAAGGAAAATTCTATCCCACATTCCATTTAGATTACATTTTATACTTATATTTGTTTATAAATTATTGTTAGGAAATGATTATTTTAGATAATGCCACTTAACATTTTTAACAGATAATCACAGTAAATGGTTGTTACTAATGACTGTTTTTGAATGTAGTCTCACATAAATTCATTATTGAAAATAACTGCCCGCTCTGTGAATGAGATCGGGACACATTTGAACAAATTATGGTGGGCTATGCTCGCCTTAATAGATGCAGAGCATTGACCGGAATTGCTTGTTGGCGCCTTAACTCCACAACAGCTGAACGAATGGCAGAAATGCTGATCTTACCGAAGTAGGTGGAGATGTCGTCCGTCTGTACAGAGTTTCCTGGCGAATGGTCTAGAGTTGAAGCGGTTCATGAAGAGGATGCTCGGTCTGACTGATGCCCAAAGGTGACAGAACCCGGAAGAAGTTGTTTTCTTCTATTTTTTGTCACTATTCAATTGTTATATGTTTGAAATTAAAATCATGTTGTAATCAATGACCACAAATATTAATATAAATAAATAAATTGAATATTCTTACTTGTATCAAACCAGTTCTAAAAATATTAATTTGTGCAAAACAATTAAAAGACAAAAATCCAATTTTCAATATGGAATGGAAAAAATTATATTTCTCGGGATTTCCTGGATAATAAAAAATAAAACGGAAAATCTGGAAAAGGAATGCATAACTATAATTATTATTATGCTAAAAATGCCCATAAAGAACACGGAATTTAACATTTTATGAGATATGTTGCTTAAACTATTCATCGAGTTTCATATTTAAATAACTTACAGTATTTTAAACAAGCTGACGCAGTTAAGATTTGTTTTTTAACCTTGATTGCGATGATAATTTAAGAAAAAGAAAAAGTAATTAATAAATAACAATATTTATTGGTTTACAACTAAATACATACCTATATACTTTCATTAATACATACATACTCACTTTAAACAATTTCGTCCTAACAAAATTCTAGACTCTTTATTATTAACACGTGCTGAAAACACAGGTGTATCATAAATGAATAATTGATTAGGATATCAGGTTTATGAATAGAGAAAATAAAACGAACAATCTATAAACATTTCAATAATAAAAATAAATAAATTCAATAGCCATACTTTAACCATGAACTCCATTACTCTAGAATAAATCTTTCGCTGTATTCAAAATAAAAGCATGTTGTGACGTCATATTTTTTATATTCGTGCATTTTCACATAACATTATTTATTTTTTTGCATTTTCGAATCAAATAATTAACTTCTCGTCTTCAGTTTTGTAAAGCGGCACTTTTTCGCTATAGAGGATNAGAATAAATCTTTCGCTGTATTCAAAATAAAAGCATGTTGTGACGTCATATTTTTTATATTCGTGCATTTTCACATAACATTATTTATTTTTTTGCATTTTCGAATCAAATAATTAACTTCTCGTCTTCAGTTTTGTAAAGCGGCACTTTTTCGCTATAGAGGATACTTTGAATTTTTATTTCACTAGTGAAAAAATGAAAGTCAATAAATTTGCCTCAATTTCAAAATTCTGACACCATTCTTTGGTCCAGGTTATTATAATGGTCACATAGAGCATAATAATTGGTCAAATAGAAACCGTGGTAGCGACAAATATTTTTTTTAAATTAGTCGTGTATCTTAAGAAAAAATTTAAAAAAATCATGTCTTGCTCGAATGAAAATCCGTTTAATAACCAGAAACATTAAAAACAAAACTCGCAAAACGGCTCGTATTTTATACGCGTTTCTCGTTTAAAAAACGGCTCACACCCTATCACAAACTTTAGTGTCGAAAGGATAGTTTTTTTTTACAACAATTTGCATTAGTATATCACACTAGTGAATAAATAAAGCCATAATTTACGAACAAAATTTGTTTCAAAGTAAAAATTCTGGCCTTATTTTGAACGATAAATTGCATATTTTTAAATATATATTTTTAATCAAAGCTTTTATAATGGTCATAAAGAGACCGATAGCAGGTTAGATAGAGAATTTTAAAACATCAAATACTTTTGAGCAATTCCGTATCGAAATGCAGACTTTTCTTCACGCAAATTGATTCTGTAACGGTTTACTTTTCTGCACGGAGTGCTGAAATAATTCAAAATTTACACGCAAATTGTCACCAATTTAATGAAAATACCTATTGTTGTCAAAACCATTTCGTTGTAAATATTCTGATGGTAAATTCGTGCAGTAATAACCTCTATTTCACCGCTTGAATCAAAATATACTATTTTAAATTAGTTTTTTGATTATTTAGAAAATTGCAAAAATAATTGTCTTGTAATAATCGATTTTAGTGTATGAAAAATTAGCCAAACAGCTCGTATTTCACACTCGATTCCTAGTTTTATAAACGGCTCATTTTCCACCCTTGTAGCACAAATAAATATTATTTAACTTTGAACGCATTTAAAATGATGTCGTGTAGGGTTAAAATATTGATTTAAATTTAATATTAATCAATTTAATCCATTTTAAAACTAAAAATGTCCTCCAAATTATGGAAAATTATTACGTCATTAGAATAATACAAACATAGGCGGAGGAGCTTATCCTAGGTCAAGGGTTATGACCACTGACAAATTTGGCAAAAAAATATTAAATTGTCGTTATAATGAACCACCAGGGATTATTAATATTATGACAACGAATTAATATTAGCCGCCAATTTAACTAGTTTTTTGGAAACAGGATAATAGATCCTTTGTCCAATTTTGAGTATAAATGCAGGGGGATTGATTATGGAAATCAGTTGAAAACTTCTTGTGAAATTAACAACATTAGTCTGAAGTAATCATGAGCCACCTGTGGGATATCGTTGATCCGTGGATGATGGACAGTTGGTTCAATAGTGGACGGTCCAACAACATGGGCCAGAGCTTCCATCCCCTGGAGCTGAAACGGGCTCGTCCGGCGAAGCACCCCTGGTACAATCCAATGGTTGGATACCAACGGAACTGGCATTTGAACGACTCCTCGTGCCAGAACTGCACTTCCGACGGCCAGACGAAGCAGCTGAGCGTCACCAACGACAAGGACGGCTTCCAGGTCTGCGTGGACGTGCACCAGTTCGCCCCGAAGGAAATCACCGTGAAAACCAGTGGACATTCGGTGGTGATTGAGGGCAAGCACGAGGAACGTCCCGATGAGCACGGGTTCATCTCTCGTCACTTTGTGCGACGGTACAATCTGCCCGAAACCCATGACGTCAACTCTGTGATATCGACTCTGTCCTCGGATGGAGTTTTGACTGTTAAGGCGCCATTGAAGAACAGCGCTTTGAAGGGCGCCGAAAAGGAAATACAAATCCAACACACTGGACCGGCCCATCTCTCCATCAAGTCTACGGATGCGGCCAGTAACACCAGCAATGGCTCGGAACAACAGAAGAAATAAATCTTGTCTGATGTTTTAGTTCAAATAAAGTTGTTTTTAATAGTCCAAACCCAGTTTCGTTTTGTTCTTTTTTGGAATTATTTTTATTGTATTTCTTTTTCAGTTAACTGCGGGTTTTTTTCATGTAGATGCTGTGCTTGGGGAAGAACAGTTTATAAATGCCTTCGTCACAACAGATCGGGTTTTTTTTCGCATAGTTTTGCAAATATTTACTTAATTAATATTAACCATTTTTCCCACTTAGGTACTTCTAGAGGAAAAGTGGATTAACGACTGTATTTTGGGGACTGAAACCTGATTAGTAAATACATTTACTCGTCTATAATCGGTTCACAGACCATTTCTACTACCTGTACGACATGACATGCAAAAACCAATTAATGCTAATCGACACAGTGGTTCAAGATCGAGGAGAGAAGACCTGTGTTGTGTGTTTAACAAATATTATTATACCATTGAGAGACCAGTTTTTGATTTCTGTCGTGGTGGAGCATCACAGAGTAAAACAAACAACAACTTGCCATCAACATCATCATCCAGCTGGGGGGCTAGTATTAGTGTCTAGATCAGCTATCTATAGAGGTTTTTATTTAGCCGGGAGTTGTTGATCGAGAAAGACGTCGTTTTCCGAAATTCATTCATAGTGGTGCTATTGTGGTGTTAATGGTGCAATTATTTGGTTCTATTGAAATTAAAAATAGTGGCACAATGTCAACCTCTTGGATCAACACCCGTTTGCCATTGACCTTTGTGCTCTTGGTCACCTTCACCGCCCATTTAGCATGTAAGTTATAATCAAACTGTTTGAAGATCTAATTACTCGTCTTTTGGTGGTGATCAGTCTCAACTTAAACACTTTAAGCTGCTTAAAATTGAATATTGTTACTGAAACTAATGGATTGTAGTCTCATTCCAAGATGGAATCCAGTGTCAAAGGTTCTAGGCGACTGATAACATACTCGCTTTAATATAAGTAAATTTATGCGATGGAAATTTTGTTGCCATTTATTAATACATTCAGATCTACCAAACGAAACTGCTTGTATCTACTGTTAAAACCTTGGGATTTCCCCAAAGTATGACTGTATCAACTAGCAGTGTTTTTAAAGTGTAAATCAATTAATCTTTATACTGTTCTTGACACTTTTTCAAGTCTGATAGGATTCCTTACCTATGTGCAGCAACGATTTCTAGATGTAAAGTTAAGTGTTTTCAAGGAAGATTATCTCAACATTAATCAACTACTAGGAAATTAAACAATGGGAATTGAGATGTCTAGAGATAAATGAAAACTTTGTGTGGAATACTTTAAATTGTTTGTTATATACAAGTCAATCTTATTTGCAAAATAAACTACTATTGATTGAGGAAGAATTCTTATTTGAGATTATCTCAAAACTTTCCACTTGATCGTTTTATAAATTCTTCTTTAGAGTTCTCCCAAGCACTATTCGATTTTATTGCTAATAAAATTGTGTTAAATTTGTTTTTACTTGTATTTTTGTTAGAAAACATACAGAATCCGGTTTTTTAATATATATATCTTATCAAAGAATTACTGAATTATATAAATAATACATGAATAGGTAACATTATAAACCTATTTTGTAATCAAAATAATAGATACTTACTTTAAACCTGTCAACCCTACGTTTAAGATTGATTAACATCTATATTATATACATAACAATACTATTGGATTGTCCCATATGAAACTTTACAAATTGTGAGGGTTAATTTCGATCGTTTACCACAACAACATCTTTTACTTATTCTTTCAATAGTTATATATGTTGCCTGATAATAAAAGTCAGATTATAGTGTTTATCCATGGTAAATCGAGCCTTTACTGGTAGAAGATTCCCCAAGCACGGTCAGATGGATGCCATAATGAAGTGACAACTTTTTTTCTTTTTTTTAAACGCGAGATTTGTGACAGAAAAGTTCTCTTTTTATAATTTTAGTTATTTTATAACCAATACCAAATAAAAAAAAATAAAAAAATAAGAACTAGAAATTTGACAAATACTTTTTTCTCAAAATTTCGAATCTAGGCCTTCCATCTGACAATGAATATTATATCTTTTTCTACGATTGTTCTGCTCGGAAACTGGAAGATCGCCTTCCAGTTTCGGAGCTGAACTACACAGAGATGAAAAGACTAAACGATATATTGATATGCTTGACATTATTCTGTAATTTAGAATTATATTATACCATACGATAATAATATCTTTTTCTTATTATACCAAGGGGTTTATCTACTTTATGAATATTTTAATACGATAATTAGTAAGTACATGTAAAACCAAAATTGTCGAGGTATACAGTTCTCTATCTATATTTCCTGATTGGATTAAACAAAAAATAAAGAAAATTTGTGGATTTATGATGAAAGATTTAATATATTTTCAAAACTTGACCATGAGAAAAATCGCATCCTCGACTCGTATTTATAATGACGATTAATAAAAAACTGTTTAAAATATTCATTACAAAATTAATTAATAACTCAACTTCTAAAGATAATGAAGTAAATAAAACAATCGACGAATTACTTTAATTACAAAAAAATGCAAATAAATCGATTCAAATAAGACATTCATTGGAAAAGATAATCAATCAAAAATATTAAAAATAAGCATTTTTATGCATCAATAGAAGGCCTTTTGTGATAACTTTATGTGAATTCCCAACTGTTTAGACCTTAAGAAAACTTTAAGATTATCTCTTTTACCAGAATCACTTCAAACAAGACACTTTTTACTTTAGGGTAAACACACGAGGCTCAAGTACAACTGTCTCTCCTTCCAATAATCCAGACTGTTACTACTAACATCTTATCACAATAAAAAATATTGAATTCACTTATAAACTAACCACTAATAGGACAGGAATCTAAAATTTTCATAATCGAGGACTCTTTCAAAACAAGTTTCAAGCATATGCAGCACAGCATTCCCTAAATATTCTAAACCCCTAAGGATACTCGAATTTAGATAAAATATAAAGCAGAACTAATTCAAAAGCATTAGATTACAGTATATTTCGCATTTATAAAACTTATTTAAAGGTCCCAGTTTCGGTTTATCGTAAGGGTGTGATTTTACTCTTATTTAAAAACTCTTAAGCGCAGAATACTAAAGATATCCTATCATACAACTTAGTGTTTATTTTAAGAAATGTTGAGTTTAAAAACCCGTATGTTTCAATTAAAAATATTGGAAAACACGAAAGTTATAGCGTTTGAATATTTGGACTCCAGGTGTAAAGTTTCATGTGGGACAATCCAATAATATAAATTGCTTTTCTACTTCTAATTTACTAAACTGTAGATAAGAACCATTACACTAATGATTAAACTAATTCAACAAATAATTAATGAACTCTATTTCAAACCAGCGTCTTGCACAACTCCCGATAATCGTCAAGGATCATGTATTCCTGTGCGTGAATGCGCTAGTTTATACAACATAATAGCCAACAAACGACCCCTGACTACAGAAGACCGAACCTATATATCCCAGAGCCAGTGCGGATGGGAAAACAATGGTCCCTTGGTAAAAGTAATGAGCATGTTTTGGCATAGTTAAAATTACCGGACCTTTGGATTGTGTCTCTTTTTCAGGTCTGCTGTCCCACTGAAACTGGATCGAGAGTGGACACCGCCTCTCCTTTATTACCACGCCCCGGCGAATGTGGTATCGGTTCGACAAACAGAATTTATGGTGGCGAAGAAACAGACATTGATGAATTTCCATGGAATTGCCTCATCGAATATTCAAAGCGTAAGTATTTACACATCACAGTATTGATAGTTGATACAACTAAATATTTTTAAACTGAAATTTAGTTTTAAACTATTTTTCGAAATATATTAATATATTAATTAATATATATTAATATTTTTCAAAATATTTACTTATAGTGATTCAGTATCTTAAATTTATTAATATATATTTAGTCAATTTTAAAATATTTGTCCTTAGCACATTATTATCTATAGATATCAAATTATCCTAGCTACGTACTTGAAACTCGGAATATATGACAAACGTATCAGCACAAAAATATCAAAATCTTAAATCGAATGAATTATAGTCACAAAAATTCTCAATACTTTTTGATCAAACCTCTCGTATAGTAAAAGAAAAACATTTTTTGCACTTTCTTAGGGAAGGTTTGCTTTTCGACATCGATTTGAGTTTCATAATGCGACACTTTTTCACACTAGACAAAATTTTAAATTTAAATAAATGTATTTCAAAGTCCAAATTTCAGCGCCATTTTTGGAAAAACCCTTTCAATTTTAAACCCAGGCCGTTATAACGGCCAAATACCCGTTCAAATAGAAGCCGTCATAACGGACAACTTTTTTAATTTAGTTTACATGATTTTTTTAGGAAAGTGCCAAAAAATTATGTCCTGCTCGGGTGTAAAATCCATTTTTAACTCGAAAATGATGAAAAACTCGCCAAATGGCTGGTATTTTACTCTCACTTCCTCGTTTGGAAACGGCTCATTTTACGTCCTTGTAGCATAAATAACTATTTAGCATTCCCATATTGTAAAGTAAGCTTTTTATTGGGTTTCGTAATCTGATACTTTTTATTATTAAAAACTAATTTTGATTCTAGTTTTGGTACAAAATTTACACTTTTATTCATACCAGGTTAGTTTTAACGTGTAATCTATTTTGAATAAGATTAATTCGGGTATATTTCGTAGTTTAAAACAGCTGTTTTTACGCTTTGCAGTACAAATTATTATTATATAAAATGAAACTATTACTTTATCCACCTCAACGAAACAAACAAGCTCACTTATTAATTTTGCTAATAACCATAATAGATATAATAATCACTTAAGCATCCATCATTTTTTTTGTATTAAATATTCCAAAATTAAAAATCTTAAACTAATGAGCTGGTCGCACCGAAAAGTCATAAATTTTAGTGCTTGGGAACGATCCGCCCCCATTTTTAAAATCCAATTTTCCAATTAACTGTTATGATTAGATAATGAAATTGCATGTCTATGGAATCTTCGTTTTACTGGCCATTTTTTGCACTTTACAAACTTAAAATAAACCAATTATTAACGGCGCAATGACGGTTTGAAATTTGGGACGGATTCAGCATGTACCGTTATGTTTTCAGACTTTTGGAGATAAGAGAAATAAAGGGGTTCAATAAGAACCCGAGAATTGCAATAACCAAACTTCCCCTTCGTTCTCAGTAACCCTGAGACGCGCATTTGTGCGATCGTATTATTATTATGAGATTTTGTTCTTCGAGAGGCGTTCGTAAAAATCGTTTATAATTGTCACCAACGACACTTTTTTACCGAAAACGTTTTGATTGCGCAAATTTAATTGTTTGTAAATAACTAAATAAATAATTTTTTTTGAAAATTGGTTTGTGTCATTTCCATGTCAAAACTTTTCATAAACTTTCAGACCATATTTAATCAATATGGCAAAAAGTATATAATAAAATTGAATTTTTAAATAAACTTGAAAGATTTTTGTTATCTTAGAACATACACGTATACGTATATATATAATATCCTCATATAAATTACCACTCCATATTCGCGTTTTCTTTATTCACGGTACTGTATTGTTTAAATTTATTATAATAATTAATTTAATTCCATAAACAAAAAACCCAAAAATATTCTTAAAAGTTAACTGGAAATTTTATGGATACCATTTTAGCAAACAACAAGCAGGGATTCCACTGCGGATGCGTTTTGATAAACCAGAATTACGTATTGACCGCCTCGCACTGTGTCAATGGAAAGGATATTCCCACAACGTGGCGACTCAGCAGCATTCGTTTAGGAGAATGGAACATTAGCACAAGTCCAGACTGCTCGAACGGTGATTGTGCGCCACCACATCAAGACATCGCAGTGGCGCAATTGATTCCCCACGAACAATACGCGCCCACTTCTAAAAACCAATTCAATGACATCGCTCTGATTCGCCTGTCCCGACCCGTCACCTACAACGACTTTGTCAGACCCATCTGCCTTCCCGTCGACAATCATCTCCGGTCCAAATCCCACATCCAGGAGGCCTTGGAAGTGTCTGGATGGGGTCGAACTGAAACCCTTAGCGCGAGCAACGTAAAACTGAAAGTCAGCGTCAAGGGAGTGTCCAAGGAATCCTGTAACACCGTTTATGCCCGACAGAGCGTGACGGTCGGCGATTCCCAGATCTGTGCTGGAGGCGAGCGAGGAAAAGACTCGTGCCGTGGCGACTCTGGCGGCCCCTTGGTCGCATTAGACAGTCAACCCGGTCAAATCTACAACTACCTGGTGGGCTTAGTCTCCTATGGACCGTCGCCCTGTGGCCAACAGGGATGGCCAGGCGTTTACACGAGGGTCTCCTCCTACATCGATTGGATCAATAGAAACCTTCAACCATAGTTCTTAGGCAATTTTATCAATACTTTGTAACACTTTATTCCATTAAAATATTATGTTATAAATAATTCATAATCTACTTTATATTCTTTGCTCGTTGATCCCCTTCAGGGCGTTGGTTATCTTTATCGTCTTATAATCACTTCGCAGTTGGATGAAATTCAGCACCACAGACTTGTCCAGAGCGTTCTGAAAAGATTTTTTATAATTATTTTTTAAAATTATATTTTATTGTATTGGAAGGTCTTATCATAATTTGTTTATTTTTAAGTAATATATGGAAAAATAGTATTCAATTTGATTTAATTTTGTCTATTCGTACTGAAATAATGAACATTTTTTTACCGTAATATTTTATAAATATAAATTAAATCTTTTATTTATAAAAAAAAATGTTAAATCACCGCAAACTTAACCTCGACAAAAATTTAAATTTCAGATTACTCTTTAAAAACAAACAAAACGATATACTACATTAATTTTACATTCATTTTTAAAACCTATTTGTTTTCATAATTTGTTTTCCTTTTTTAATTTTTATATAAAATAAATTCAAATTTAAAATTTTGTGTGTGATAAATATATAATCTATTTTGTTACTGTTTCATTTAAAATGAAAGAGAGGATCTGTATTTAGACAAAGATGCACGGAGGTCACACTTTAATATAAAAGAAAAAAACACTAGTGGTGTAAAACATGATTTTGACAGAACAAATTTTAGTGCCATTATATCAATTTCATGCAACAAAAATGCATAATAGTTATTTGCGCTACAAGGCCAAAGGTGTAAAATGAACCGTTTTCTAACAAGGAAATAATTGTGAATGCCGTTAGGGGAGTTTAAAATAGTTATTTGCGCTACAACTCGGAAACGATGAAACACTCGCCTTCGTCTCGAATGTTTCATACTCGTTTCACTCGTTAAAAAACAGGACTTTACACGCTAGCAGGACATAACGTTTTTTTAACTCCACTCATGAGCACTGAAATCTTAACAATTTCACATTAAATTTCATTATTTACAAGGAAATTTAAAAATTGAAACGTTTCAAGTGAAATCTTAAATTGAAAAGTTCCGTTAACGGTTGGGAATCAAACTAATAAGGCAAATGCCTATTTTATTGTGACATGGAAAATTTTGATTGCTTTAATTTATGGAAAATAAATTTCCATTTAAATATAATTTACTTACATTATAGTTAAACAGATTAATCTCTCATATTTACGTAAAATCGAACAAAATAGCCAAATTATATGCAGATGGATATTGAAACGGTAAATATTAAAATTTTAAAACAAGAAACATAATTAATTTGAAATATAAGCACGGTCCTATGGCATAGCCGAGACCAATATTTTGTGTAGTTTACGGGCAAATTTGTTGGGTAGTTTATGGCATTTTTGTTCACTAGTGAAATAAAAATTCAAAATTTTCACTACAGTGAAACATTACGAAACTCAAATGGATATCGAAAAGCGTATGTTTCGATACGGGAGAGCAAAAACATCTTTAACAGAACAAATTTTGAATTACTTTTTCCAAATTACTCCCCTTATGAAGAGAGTGAGAGAGAAATTCCGCTCTTATAATATACTCTCGATCTATCCGTCTCATTCTACCAGGTTGAGAGTGACTATTCTTAACTTGATCCCAAATTTTAGTGACATAATACCAATTTTATGCAACCGAAATGCAAAAAAAAATGTATTTGATTACAAAATAATAGTTTTTAAAAAAAATTAATAATATTTAACATCCAAAAAATACGATATTTTCACACAAAACCAATATAAACACTTACCAAAGTCTCTCCCCCGCAGACTTCGGGTAGATTTTCGTGTTTGACCAATAATAAATTGCACAATGCATGAAGCACATCAAACAGTTGGTTAACGAGTTCACTTTTCAGAGCCCTGGCCAACTTTCGGTATTCATTCACGTCACAAATTGCACACATAGCACCAGCTGTGTTGAATTGGAACTGCTGTAAATGGTCGAAGATAACCCTATGGAATCGACACCCGAATTCCGAAATGCAGGCACTCAGATTCTCTCCATCCAGACATCGTTGCATTTGATTCAAGTACGGCTTCAAATTTTGGACCACGTTCAGACAAGCCGGAGAAGCTACTGTGTCCATATCCGTGTCTGGCTTAAAGTCAGTCTTCTTTTGTTCCCCTTGGAGGTACAATTTTACCCAATTTATAATCGCAGTCATACTCCGATCCAAACCGGTGTCCAATTTTATCTCAATAGTGTCCAGTATCTGACGCTTATTTTTCATGCACTCCAGATAATAACTGGTTGACCTGAAAATTAACAATGATTAATTATAATTATTTAACAACTATTTAAACAACTACGTCGGTTAGATTAGGTATTATTAAACTAAAGGGTTTTTTTTACATCACGAGCGTATTGAGTGTTTTAAAGACGACCTGGGTATTTAATAATGCTTATCGATCGTGTTTTATACAAAAATTTATCGATTTTTTTAATAAATTACCACAAAATTTAAAAAAAAACTTATGGTTTTCTTTAAATTCAAATTTAATTTATTGTGTGTCTCTATTAGACATAAATTTTTGTTATTGTTTCATATATAATTATATAAAGAGAATTATATCTATCATCATTCTCTAACAAATAACCGTAATTCATCAACTATTTCAAAAAGTTGGCCCATATGTGTATTTCCAAAAATTTTCTATTTAATTTAAAAACATCGTTTAATACTTTGAATTTTTTACAAAAAAACTGACTTCCAAATGAGTTATTGCCCATTTTATGGAAATCGTTCACTTAAATAATAAAGAAATATAGTGTTTTAAAGAATTCTTGAAAACAACCAGATAACTAATTGAGTGAAATCTGATACATTACGTTAATGGTTTAAAAATTAGTGTGCTGCTGTCCTTCAAATATTGGGTTTTCAAAAGGAATATAGCGTCAGGAGTTGATTTTGGTAAGAAGTAGAGTGACTTCAGGAAAGATTATTAATAAATGCAACTATTCGCATTAATTATTGATTAAATTCAATTAATTAAATTTCTATCACACAATAAATTAAATTTGAATTTAAAGAAAACAATAAGTTTTTTTTTTTAATTTTGGTGATAATTTATTTTAAAATGCATAAAATTTTATATAAAATACCATCGATAAGCAATATTGAATACACGGAGCTTCTTTAAATAAAATTAAATGTTTATATCACAGTAGCCTCTTGATTATTCGAAACTCGTGGTATCGTGAAAATATTCGTATTATCAAATGTTTCCATTGCTGGTGCTCAGTAACGTTTTTAAGAGAAAAGGTACTCGGGACCCAATTTTAGTTTAACAAAAACCTAACGAGTACATCTGGACGATTATCTTATTAAAATATTTTATATGTGAATAAGGGCTATAATCGCCGAGCGGATTCTGCGACCACCATCCCAATAACCAAAACCGAACGAGAAGAGAGAGCAAAAGTTACACAATACACCCTCTGAAATGCAGTAACAACAAATTTGCAACTTCGAATTGTCGATTGTTAAACGCTGATGAGTTGCAATTACCGAGTGGTTTTGTTAAATAGAGGTTTTTTCAACTCGACTGGCAAAGTATTTCATTACCTGTTGTTACTGACATACATTTATAAATTTAATAGCAAGTTTGTAGGTCAGAAAAGAATAATTCCACAAATTAAATAAATAATCATTGGTAATCATATTATTTTTTTGGAAATCCTTACATTTCATATTCTATCATCTACTTTAAAAATAATCGCGTTGAAAACAAATAATACAATCTGCAGAAATAATAGCATAAAAGTAAAATATAATTGATTTAAAGAATTCCTTAAAGAACTAGTCCAATAAAAACGTCTGTGACAGAACAAATTTGAATGTCAAAATATCAATTTTATACAACAATGGATAAAAGATATAATTCTATTAGAATTCCAGTCAATACTTACATAACACAGGGAACAATACTGGCGCTGTAGATTTTTTCCAATAAGTGGACAATTGTATTGCTCTTCTGGACTACATCAAAAAAGTAAATCTGTGGTAATGTTTTCGATTCAGCAATTGGAATGGCGTTTAGTCCCAAGTTAATCGCATAATCAACATGTTCTTGCATTAAATATTGCAAGAGAATGTCCGCCAATCTATTCACATTGCCAGGAAGATCGTTTTCTTTCGACAACTACAAACATAAATAAAATAATTAGAAGTCCAGAAAATTGGAATTTCAAAATATTACCAATCGACATCTTTTGAAAGTAATTTTGGATTCCTGCAACAAATTAATAGCCAATTCCTCGGACAGAAAAGTTTCACCGCCATAATCTTCAATTTGGGCAATATTCACATTAGCCCTGGCCCCAATTAACGCTTGGACATCCCGTTTAAAGTCTTGGAAGCGTTCAGATTTCTTCTTCTGATGCCCCTTTTCTTCGTAAAACTTTTTCAGTTCCATCGAACATTTATTGTCCAACACTTTTACTTCTGTCTCGATATAGTTGTAAAGATGCTGGGCAAAGATATTCTGCGTTAATTTAGAGAGCAAATCAAATTCATCTGTGCTTTTGTTAAACTCCAGCAATTCCTGGGACAGTTTCACTGTCCTGGAATACAGATCAAAGAGAGTCTTCAAATACTTGTCCTCATTCTTCCGATCCTCCAACTTTGTTTGGGCATATTGATTAATTTTCAGCTGATAAATATTTAAAATGAATTTGGACATCACCACATCTGGGTTACTGAACACCTGCTTGATGACATTGTAATGATATCGACACATTGGAACGATTCCCACAAAAATGTCTTTCCCACCATAAGTTACCTGAAATAAAATTGTACATTATTTATTATTTGTAACTATTCTATCTAGTAGAATTTCCTGACATGCGCTTCAGAAGATATTAATTAGGAGAACTACGTATTTTTAATATTTATATATTAGGTAAAGAATTATTCCTTCGTAAACTAACTTTTGGCGAAATTGATAAAAAAAAATCCTGAAGCAGAGATGGCAATAACGATTCGATCACCTAAAAAATTTCAAATCTAGAGAAATTCATAACTAATGCCAAAAGAGAGAAAAAATCTGACAAAAGATATACAATTGTTAAAATCAAATAATAATATCATCATTGGTGACCCCAAATATGATCAGACGCCGACCATTTCAATTTATGGGAGTACAGGAAAAAGAAGGATGCAAAGATTGCACTGTTGTAATGACGGCCTTTGCCCACTTGCCCGAAACACCACTTATAAAACGGTAGAAATTCATAAAATCCCCAGTCGGACAACCCATGATCCTACAATCCCAGGCCTATCGTCAAACTAACTAATTGTAACCCGCACTAACAGAACGACTCTTACAACATCCTACTGAACCTCAAAGCCCTTGCTACGCTTATGGAGAAGTTCCTTGTATGTTTGTGATATCAAGTGTGGCGTAATGTTTAACCCAACATAACCGGAATGATTTGTATTAACTGATTGGTTAGATTAAGCGATTGATTAATAGTTTTTTTTACAAGAAGGATGCTATTAACTGACTACTAATACACTGAAAAAAGATAAGTCATTATTAATCATAAGGGTAGTTTAGAAGGTGTTTTATAATGCTTATCGACCGTATTTTATACAAAATTTGAATAAAATAAATTAATATAAAAATCTTCGAATTTCTGTAAAAATACATGGTGCGACCTCTATAAGCCACAAGTAAACGTAGTTCATGAGTTCTCCGATAGGTGGCTTATTTAAAAAAAACACACCAACAAAAACAAGTGGCGTACATATAAAATTGATGGGTTTCTTTAACTGAGGTCACACTTTAATAATAAAGAAAAAGCACTTGTTCTATAATAACGATTTTGACAGAGCAAATTTGAATGTCATAATATCAATTTTAAGCAACAAAAATGCATAAAGAATTTTAATTATGCTGTCTATCTAGGATTCTATAAATCGAATTGTAATTCGTATTGGCATGAATGAAGGTGTGTTCGTTGATTGCGCTCCGAGCTATAAAACAAGGTCCTAGTTTTATTATAGGTAATAAAAATAGGCGACGAATTTGCGGAATTTTTCCTATTAAAACATTTTGCCAATACAATAAGATCGCTTATTTTAGTTCATTGGAGCCATAATGCCCAGTCTTAGTTATTTTCTTCAAATAACAACATTATTTTATTTATAATTATTTATTAAATTATTAATTGAATAATTTATTTAAATTAAATCATTACTGATTTCAAATTAAAAATTTATATAAATTATGTTGAATTGTACCCAGTTAATAAAATTTTAGATATCAGTTTTTAGTTACAATATTACAAATAATTTTCGTTATTAATTTTGATTTCTAAGATCAAAATCTAATTTGTTAGATGGAACGTATTTCTGTATCTGCGGTATTATTAAAATACATAAGGAGCTTTACTGTATGTATAGTAAAAATATTTAATATTTTAAAAGACGTCTATTTAAAAAGCAAATATTTTTCTACTAACCGTTTGACTTTGTTCGATGTAGGCGTCCACACACTGGGAATGTCCTTTGAACTGCGACAAAATAGTAGCAATCTTTTTCATTGTGTCGATATTTTCAGACTTTTGTGCCCTGACAAACTCCTCAATTAAATTCATTTCAATTTCATCGTACTTAGTTTCAATCTTCTTTTTCGCTTCGGCGAATTTATCCGTTGGAAGGTCCTGGGAAATCGTATACAACTTCTGTATAACATCAGCTGCTTCGTACAATTTGCTGTTATTGATAAAGAGGTCATTGACAATGGGCCCCGGAACGAGAAACTCAGTCATATGGTTGAGTAACATCTGGGCTTCGACGGTTCGGCTTCTGGGCGTATTTACATTCTCCAGCTGTTCTCCCAAGTGAATTATCTTCCCAGCCACCGAATTGATCTTTTCGTCTAACTCGTGGAACCAGTCCACAGAGACGTCGTGTTTACTTTGCAAGGATTGAACGCTTTTGGAATGTACTTTTTGCTCCTCCTTTAATTCTTCTTCCAATTTCTCGCATTTCCTCTGTTGTCGCTCTTGGAGAATGGTCAGATCTTTGATGGTCTGAACAAAGGTCTCGTGCAAGAGGTCTGGATCGAATTCATCAGGTCCCAGTTCATTGTTGGTCCTCCAGGTAAGTCTTTCAATGAATTCGCCCACATCGAAAGGGTCCTAAAATTAAACTACTGTAGAACATTTCGAATAATATAACTTTTCGGTACCTGCTCCAGCTCCTCAAGGTACTGGGACATCATCCTGCTCAGTTAAGCCTTTTTCTGTTGTTTATTTTAGAAATTCTTCAATCCTCCCACTACAAGAGACAACTATATTTTCCGTCTCACCAAACTGTCACTTTGACAGCGCCACACGTCATTTTGGTGTAATTTTTTCTTTCTTCCAACAAAGAATTTCCCAAGCAAAGACTCGCCATTTCCGCGATAAAAACACCAACAAGTGCATAGTTTGTGGGCACATTCGTACGAATAGAGTTTGGTACGGCGTTGTGCGGTGTAAAAGTAACCAATTGTGATCTAATTCGTTCCAACCAGTAAAAAACAAAAAAACCTCCCTCCACGTAAAAAACAGAAAAACAAAAATGTCAGCAATCAATCCCGAATAGTAAGTGGACTAATATTGTAATTGTTGGTGTGGTGTGGCTTCTGGGGAGCCCGTGATTCACTCCTCCTGGCCAAATGACGTGGATTCCTGCGTAAAATCGAAAACGACGAATTCTTTTGGTGATAATAGAACACAAATACACAAAGAAAAATGGTTTTGCGTCTCGCTCGCACCGAATTATTAAAACGCATTTGATGAGTCATGGGACTGCTCAAAAGCTAGTGTTCCCCGTATTGGGATGTGCTGGCCCTGGTCCCGATACGCAAAGAGGCCCACCCTTTGTTCGGAACGGTGATAAGCCCCCGCTCCAGGGGAGAAATGGGCGTGAAAATGTGTGCATTTGACAAATGATGATGGAGAAACACAACATCGATTTGGATTGTTGGACGAGAGATCAAATTCCAGAATATGTTTTGTGCTCAAATTATGACGGTGGCTATTCTGTATCAATCAATAAAGGCAGGCCCTCAGAACACACACGCACTAACCATAAATCGTTCCTTTTTTGTGAACGCGTTTCAATAATCAATGACAACTTTTGTTTTGTTTTGCAGCGACTACTTGTTCAAACTTTTACTAATTGGCGACTCAGGTGTTGGCAAGTCCTGCCTCTTGCTCCGTTTTGCGGTGAGTTTTCCACTCTTTCTAGGATGATTTGGTGTTTTTAATTAACTGGGGAAATGTCTTACAGGATGACACCTATACAGAAAGCTACATCAGCACCATTGGAGTAGACTTTGTAAGTAATTACAATTAAAAATATTATCAAAGATGTACGCAATCAATGTGTGTCTTTGTTTAATCTTAACAAATACGCAACTCTCCTCTTTGCTGATTACCAACTAATCCACCCCCGTTCTTGTTACAGAAAATTAGGACAATTTCACTGGATAACAAAACAATAAAGCTGCAAATCGTAAGTTGATTCTTGTAGATAGTTTAATTTTTATTAATCTTGAATGACTAGCGTCCAAATTTATAGATCTTTCCAGAATTGTGATGAAATTATTATAAATTGTTGGTTTATTATTTATTTAGTACACAAAATTTTCTTTTAGATATTTTTTTATGAATAAACTCCTTCATAAACGTACAGTATTTAATTATGCATTATTCAATACTCGCAGCCAATCATACATCGTGTAAATACACAAAATTAGTACTTTGTACTAATAATCAATTACTAAATATCATAATATTGAATTTTTCCCACTAAATGGCCAAATATAAAGTTTTTATTATAAGTATGTTGGCTTCTTAATGTGATTTAAATGATTATTGCTTTTAACTTTTAAGTGAATATTAATGACCTTGTGCATTATGCTCTATTTCCAAGAAATATCGAAAAATTTAGACCCTTAATTGTTTAGTACTGGGTTGTCTCCTTATTCTTAATATTCGAATTGTATATTATTTTGTATAAAATTATTTGGAAAAACACATACTTAAACATTCGTATCTTTTAGAAAACTCATTTCATTCGTTTTATAGAACTTTACTCGTGTTTAATTTGGTTATTTTTTGCATCCGTTGCTTAAAACTTATAATTTTCTAAATAAGTGCCTTATTAGTATTTTATTATTTATTCTTTTCATAACTTTTTGTTTAATAAACTGCTCTGTACAAGCATTTTTGCATAAATTTATACTGTGTTTTATCTATAATCAGCTCCTTGAATTGTATTGAAACAGACTTCTTGGCAAATGTGCTGCAAATAATAATAAAAATTAGTATCAAAACCTGTTTAAGAATAAATAGCACGCACGCTTTAAAATATTACATTATTTAACGTCAAAACACGAGACAAGAGAAACTTGACGAATTATAGCTCCCTTGAGATGAAGATCAAAGGTCGATTAATTTGCGTCGCAAATTAATGAAATCGAAGCTTTGTTTAAAGGAAATTAATTAAATTGTCTTATTATGTTCATTAAATAATTTTGAGAGAGTTTTCTCAAGAATTTTTGTGGTTTCCAGAAAAGTATTAAAAATTACTCTTTCAAAGACTCAATTTAAAGTTAAGTTTTTTAAATTTTAATGAATTTATTAGAGATTTTTGAATGTCAATGGCTAAAAACCTGTTTTAAATATTAACAATCTGTTTTATTTGTTTCCATAGTGGGATACTGCCGGCCAGGAACGTTTCCGGACCATCACCTCGTCCTACTATCGAGGTGCGCATGGCATCATTATCGTGTACGACTGCACGGATCAAGAGTCCTTTAATAATGTCAAGCAGTGGCTGGAGGAGATTGAGCGTTACGCGTGCGAAAACGTAAATAAGCTGCTGGTAGGCAACAAAAGTGATTTGACTGTCAAAAAAGTGGTGGACCACACAACTGCTATGGTAAGAAAACTTTTTTCTTGTTCATTTTTCATTTTTATGACTAAAGTAAAATTAGGTCATAGTTAAGAGAAACGCTTATTTAAATTAACTGCAGACATTTGTATGAGGACAAAATATTTGTAATTGTAATATATGCTTATCATGTTTATATTTATTTTAAATTATTATTAATGTAAAGGTTGCAACATTTTAAGATAAAAATTATTTATTTTGAATCTTCTTAGATATAAAAAAAATCCCTTTCAAATCTATAAGAAATACGAGGAGTATCAAACTCAACTTTTCAAGACTATTTCTTTCAAATGAATTATTAGTCATTTAATACCACCTAGACCCGTTGAAAAAGGATCTACATCTTTTTTTATTGCATTGTCAATGATGACTGTTTTAGAATTTAAACTTTTTTCATTGCAATTTCAAGGATTTCAAATGTATTTTAAATGGGCGGTTCTTGACATTGCAATGAAGAAAATTTTTTTTCACTGTTTTGAAATACAAGAGCTTAATCATATTATATTTCACACATAAATCGGTTTATTTATTGTATCACACATTTTGAAGTTGATTTGTAAATCCATCGTCTTTTGGAACAGAAGTCGGTAGTTATATTTTATTTTTCCCAATTTTGACAATAGTTATTTATATACAAAAGTGTAAAAAGAGCAGTTTTAACGAAAAAGTGTCATCGTTTCCGAGTTAAAAATCGGATTTTACACCCGAGCAGGACATAATTTTTTTGCAATTTCCTCCACATGAAAGTAATTTTTAATCAAATTTACCTGTACAACAGTCTCTATTTGAACGCCTTTCTGGTACTATTTGGCCGTCTTAACAGTTTGGATTAAGAATCTTTTCCTACAAATGGCGCCGTATTTTTGACAGAGACAAATTTATTCATAGATTGTTTTTTTTATTAGTATTTATAAAATTAATAATTTTCACTAGTGCGAAAAAGTGAATTATGAAACTGAAATCGATGTCGTAAAGTTAACCTTTCGATACGAAAGTGCAAAATGATGTTTTCACTATACATATAGTGTTCTGGCTTATTACATGCAATTTTGATATTCTGACTGTCAAAACCATAGGCGGCTTTTATTATTTTTTGATAAATTTTGAAGAAAAGTAGCTATGAATTATTTTGTAAAAAACAAACATTACTCATAATAAATAAAAACCTTCATTTCACGCATTCCTTACATAATGTATTTTAAAAAATTTTAAATTAAATCTGAATATTTCAATTCGATATGATTTTTAAACTTAATCTAAAATTTACGAATTATGTATTCGTATTTGATATTGTACATTTAGCACGAACATACTAAATAATGATTTCGTTCTCAATATTTGTCATTCCACTTAGACTATATTTAAGTTTTATGATTCACTCCTACACTTTGGTGCAACTCACAAAATCACGTAAATTGAAATCTATTTTGAATATTTTATTAGGTCAATTACAACTAATAACGCATTATAGATTTAATCATTCGTAATTAATTTTAGATTTTAAAACAAACAGATAATTATGCCAATATTGTGTTTGTTTAATTTTTAATTGATATAATGATTATGATATTTAAACAAGATATGATGTATGATATGGTATACAATTATATGTAAATAAAGTATTACTTTATTTGTGACATTAACTCTATTTTATAGTATAAATTTATTTGGATGTATTGTATTGAAATTTAAGAATAGTAATTTTAAATAGTTAATTTCAAATTTCTAGTCTTTAATAAGAGTTAAAAAGAAATTATTGGTTTTGCAAAAATACAGTAGAATCCGTTTATAGAGATCAACTGCTTATTATAACATATTATAATATGTTTGAAGTTTGGTTTCCATTTAAAACTATTATAATAAAAGTCTGATATAATGGCGCTCAATTTCAATGATTTTAAGAACATTAGAGCTAATGAGCAATGCGAAAGTAATGGGAAAGAGAAAGTCAAAGAAGAACCATTACCTACCACAGAAAAGACATTAAATTCTGCAAAATTGTTATTACGAGAAGAACAGCTGACTTTGTTTCAAGAAAGTCAGCTGTTCTTTTTTGTATGAATTTAGCAAGCTGTGCTTCTAGCTGGCGCACGTTAAGTATGTCGTGCTTGTCATTTCCCTTCTATTGGAATTACCATTCCATAACAATTGCTTACTATTATTGTTATATCTTTGAAATACTTGGTATTTTTAGAAATTATAAAAACTATGAAACCTAAAAAATTCTCAATTAAACTAATTTATGCATTTTAGTGCCATAAAATTGATATTATGACACTAATATATGTCGAAAACGTTTTTGTAGCACAGGTGCTTTAAAAAATTTATTTTAAGCACTAGTCTTTTTCTTTGTTTTTGAAGTGTGACCTCCGTTAAAGAAATCCAACAAATTTATAAGGACCTAAGTTTCGTTGTGCATGCCTTAACTGTATTTGTGGATGATTTCACAATAAAACGGATTATTCAAATCTAAATATAACGTTTTAAAAGAGACGCACATGTCGGATTTCTCTTTCAAACAACATCATGGATTGTTTCAATTTAAATTTTACGTATGTATTATATTAATTTAAAGGTCAACGTGTTATTTCTTATGTGCGAGTAAGAGAAACAAGATATAGCTTTCTCCGTCTTCCCATGGAATTAGAAAAGGAAAGAAAAACAATGTGAGGAACAAATTCAAATTGAATTTTAGAAAATCATTTTTTTTTTAATTTATGTGTTAATTTATTTTAAAATGCATAAAATTTTGTATAAAACATAGTCGATAAGCTTAAACACGGGTTTAATAACGCTTTCTCTTATTGACCTAGTTGTATAAATAACAATTAGAAAACCAATTGTAATTCTTAATTAGCAAATTTAATAACAATAAAAAGAAAAATATATTTTTTCTTAAATTTGTTCAGTTAGTTTTTGTCTTTCTTTTGAATAAAAATATATAAGAGTTTACTGACAGTTTTTCTGTACTTTCCTTCCAGGAATACGCTAATCAGTTGGGAATCCCATTCCTGGAGACGTCGGCAAAGAATGCCACCAATGTGGAGCAGGCTTTCATGACGATGGCCGCGGAGATCAAGAATCGAGTGGGACCGCCTTCGAGTGCGGCGGAATCGTCAGCGAAACCGGTCAAGATTGACCAGGGATCGCCAGTGGACAACACCAGATCCGGATGCTGTTGAATTCCATAGTAGAAAAGAGAGAGAGAAAAAAGGAGAGAAAGAGAGCGAGTTTGAGAAAGGAAGCAGCAGGATACAGAAAGAAAAATATAAAAAACACACACACCTAAACACAGATAAGATAATGTAATAAATTGCGAAGGGGAGAGAGAGAGAAGGAAGAAGAAGAAGGCTAGAAAAGAGAAAGGAAGTGGAAACGTAATTCTGTTCACAGCCACCATCATACTTTTTTCCATTTATTTCCAAGGAGTCCAAAACGGGATCATCAGATTATATAGTTTATATATGATTAATTTTTGTTTGTTCTATGTAGAGAAAGAAA
The DNA here is from genome assembly GCA_001014945.1 of Clogmia albipunctata. Classification (NCBI taxonomy): domain Eukaryota; kingdom Metazoa; phylum Arthropoda; class Insecta; order Diptera; family Psychodidae; genus Clogmia; species Clogmia albipunctata. The sequence continues at coordinate 35,284 of JXOV01010334.1, read as the reverse complement.
GAAAAGAAAATCCGAGTTTTCGTATATATATCTTTAAAATAATATATATATAAATATAAAAATAAATAAATAATATATTTTGTTTGGGTGTCTTGTAAAATGAAGATGATAAATATACCAATTTATTTAAAGAAGAGCAGCAGCAGCCCCAAAACTACAATGTAAATGTAAAATAGTGGAATGAAATGCAGTTTGAATTTTCCAGGTCCAATAGAGTGGGGGGTGGGAGGGTAGTAAAGCGAGCTGAACGAGGGAAGGAAGTAAGAAGAGGACTTTGTGTTAGAATAAAACAAAAATATTTCTAGAGAAAAAATCTGCAAAGGAGATAAACACTTTAAATATACATTTGATTAGGGATTTATCCTTGTTTTATTTGATTTGTCTTTTCGCCCCCGCTAAATTAATGATAATCTATTTAATATAATTAAATTTGAAATAATAATATTCGATTAAACACCAGAAATTTTGTGTTTGCTTTTTAGTTTTTAATTTCAATTAATGGTGGTTTGTAGTTTAGGTAATTGATTCCATCTCTTATTAGTTTTTAGAGAATAAATCAATTGACAAAGGAGGAAGAGGAGGAGAATACAGCTACAGAAGAATAATCAAACGTGAAGAAGAACAATGTGTAAATTATGAAAAAAAAACTGAGAGGGTTCTCTTTTGTTAAGTGGAGAAGTTCCTTGTTTTAATTTTTTCCAAGGCACACACACACCTTACCTATAAACTTATGCGAGCTATTGCTATTCTCTAGATTGATTTGCTTCTTTCTCTCTTATAATATGGCTAATTAATTATTGTAATAACAAGTTGCGTAGCACCGAAGTCGGTTGGAGAGACCATATTCCAAATTTGATTATTAATTTGACCTTTGACCATATTATGAAAAAAAAATATTGATATGATATCTTACCATTAAATCGATTATCGAAAGATTAGAATGTGAATTCAACAAAGGAATAGTAAAAAAAGACAAGATAATTGTCATTTATTGAAATTTTGGAATAAAGGACAAGTTTGTAAAAACGTGTTTCATTCTTTCTTTTGGTAAACTCAGTCCCCTTAGAATCTGTCTTGTTTTTTTTTTATTTTTGGAGATAAAATAATAATTCTTTGATCAATTGAGATCATTCTTTTAATTTAATTAATAGTTATTTATAATGCATTATTAAACACTAGGTTTCTTTCAATTTTTAAAACAGGGATATGTTTACAGATCCGTATGCTTAATAATGCTTATCGACCGTGTTTTACACACAATTTTATCCATTTATAAATTTAAATTAACAAAAATTAAAAAAGAACATTTGTTTTCACAATTTTGATATAAAAATACTTGTTTTCATTATTTTATGCTTCAATAAAAAGTGAAACCCGCGTAGCGGTCATAAAACCCAAAAACCGCTACGCGGGCTAAATAAACAAGCAAAACAAATAGAAGGAGAATGGAAAATTAAGGTTTAAACCTAAATAACAGCGTTAATAATAACTTTAAAAGAATTTTAAAAATGCCATTCAATTCAGAATAATTTCCTCTTTCCAAAGACATGCAGTTTGATATATTTATCATATCGGAAATGCCATTATTCGCAAAAACCTGTTTTGGGTTTTAGCAAACAAAAAAACAATGGAACTCGGACCAACTTCAAATGGAGCCAGCTTATTACATGTCGAGGGTGAAAAGCCATTTTTAATTTCCTTGAGAAATTCATATACCTAAAAAATCATACCCTTCTTTAATTACGAACATTTTATAAATTAAAATGAATTATACTTTAATCCTACAATATTAGCTTTTTTAATGAATTAAAGAATATTTTCTTGAAATAATAAAGGCAGAACTATGTTCGCCGGCTCGGCTAGTAATACATAAAATTGTTTGGATAAGTTATGAATTTTCTATAAGTTTAAGTTTAAGAAGTTTAAGTTATTTAATTCATAATAAATATTTCAATAATGATTTTTATCTCACAACTACTGTCCATTTTTTTAATTCATCAGTATATATTTTATTAGTTTAAATTATACTTATTATATATTGACTAAATTTTAAATGAATATATCTTAAATACGAAGTTAATTGAGTGGTGATGTAGAACAGTTAATTCTCAGTCTAAATAGAATACTAATAGAGAAAACTAAAATTTTAATATGATTGAAAAAATAAAAAATAACAAGAAAATGTTTGACAAATGGTTAAAATCGGAAAATAATAAATCTTAGCAATGACTGCCAAGAGTACAAATTTTCATTATTGATGGTTGCTATGTTTAATTTTTGTTAAATGTCCAAATTTAATAAACGTAACGTTTTAATTTGTATTACTAAAAATCATCAATATACTACAAAACTAATAAGCCTTTTTGCAACGGAATAAATCCTATAGTAAAAGAGATATTTAAAAATCCAACCTGTATTTTAAGATCACCGACTTAGTATATTTTAATGATGAGAGAAATAAATGTTAAACAAATATCATGCTTTGAGTAACCAACATTTTTTTTATGAAATAGTATTAAATATTCATTTTAAATCGTTTTATTTATAATTAAATTATCATTTTCACCATTCCAACGTTACCGGAACATTTTAAAACTTTGAAAACAGAAATTTCACGATTACTCAAACATTTCAATTGTTGTTGTCATGATTTTAAAAAAACCCGGTAGTGAAGTTTTTTGTATAATACTGGTGGAAATTTGTTATCAATCGAATGTGTTTTTTGTATACAAAAAATAGAAGAATTGAAAAATACGGATTAATTAGTTGAAATGTCGAATTAGGAAGTGTGTTGTGGATCTGTGTACAGTAGCAATGAGCGTGGACAGGTAATGCGAGTGGAAAGCGTGTTAACTGTTGTGCAATTGGTGGAAAAAATCGATGAGGATTTCGCCTTAAAAATACGAATCCTTTTTCCCCGTCGTGTCGTCTCATCAAAACCAACAAAAATCCATTGAACTCGCGCGGCTCCGGGTGAATCACATTTTTCATTGATGAAAACGCCGCAAATCGACCGATTTTCGCCCAGGACACTGCGATTGCGGCAAAGTGCACTCACTCAGTTTACTTGGTTCAGTTTTGTGTGTTTTTGTTTCTTTGGGCGTGTTACCATAAAATCCCGATTGGCCGTAAATAATATAGAAAATAAATAAATAATAAATAGAAGAGGGCAGCTGGTCCGCTCTCAAAACAGTTAATTAATTCGCCCATTTTTGAATATTTTATTGGAAATTTGCGCCGCGCGAGAACTGTTCTATTCTTTTCTCGTCCAAAATACATAAATGAAAGAATGTCTTTCTCGATTCAGGTTGGAATGGGTGGAAATAATCGAGCCAAGGACCAAAGAACGTATGTTCGCCAACCTCGCTACAGGAGAATGCGTTTGGGATCCTCCAGAGGTAAATAACCCCTTCATATTATTTGTTTATAATCAGATTTCAATTGGAGTAGACTAGCAGACACACAAAAAAAGCGTTAAAGTAGTCATTGAGTGAAAAACAAAACATAATTTCGTTAAATAAAATAACTCAACCAATTCATTAATTACATCTCACTATTTTAAATGGATTTCATAGGTTGTGAGTAGTGAGTGTGAGGAGTTTGACTCGGTCGGCCAACATATCACACAGATCGGTATAATAAATTGGAAAAAATGGTTAATTGGTCGGTCGAAATCAATAACACGAAAAACATGGTGCGTGTCTGGCCGTGTGTGTATAGAAAACAATGAGGAGAAATTTTGTCAATGAAATTGAAAAGAGTATAAGTGTATTGTGTGTCTACGGTGTCTTTGATCGAGAAATTATTATTACTGTTCGGGGTTCGGAAGCAATTTCTTAACTCTTTTATTTTGTCTGTGTTTTATTTTTAAATAAATTGAATTAAATTGATACGATCTATTTAGCCGTCTTTTTACAACTCTATTCCGTTTCTGTCTATGTTCCAGGGCGTCAAAATTAAGCGAACCAACGAGAACCAGTGGTGGGAGCTGTTCGACACCAACACCCACCGCTTCTATTACTACAATGTGGCCTCGCAGACGACGGTCTGGCATCGGCCCCTCAACTGTGACATAATCCCCCTGGCCAAACTGCAGACCCTTAAACAGTATTCCTCGACGGGCGACGTAGCCGCCACCACCACCACCTATGATCGCCGCGAAGATCGCAACTCTATCCACTCCACACACTCCAAGGTCTCTTTTAATTCTTCTCCTCTGTTCCGATTCATTTTTCCCAAATATTTAGTTGTCGATTGTTTCGCCGTTTCTTCAACACTTTTGATCAGTTTTCAACAATTCTATTGAATTTGATTTACACACAGACCGCAATTTTCCGAATAAGTTGCCATATGTTGAAATGAGTTCTTATCTAAAGCATAAACAAATTACTGTTTGTTGCACTGAATTGCTGAGGTTTCCTGTAAATTGCAAAGTTGTCGTAAAGTACATAAATTCCTCGTTTGAAATTGTTAATCAAATGAGAAGAAATAACAGGAATCTCTTATCTCTTGTTTTGTTCAAATTTATGTTTTATAAAGCATACAATTTGATTAAATTTCATATATTTTAAATGATAAATACAGACTAATTTGATTATTTAATTATTTGATCCGGATTAATTTAATCTCTAAAGAAAGATACGTTTATTGGGTCAGTTACAATATAATTATGCTAATCTTAAACTTTCATTTTAATTGCCACTGTTTAAATTTATTTGACCAATCGAATGAAATTAATAAATAACTAATATAGACTGGAACATAAATTAAATCTCTTATCGTCGAGAGATCCAAATGACTTGTTTATTTTATCAGGTGTTTTGTAAATCGATAACAGATTTTTAAAATTTTTTCTTATAGAATTGAATCATCAATACAATAATAATAAGAACAATTAAACGATTTTATACAATTCTATTGTAAAATAACCAATTCTTCCTCTGCTCCATAATCTAACTCTGTTTAGTTATACATTTTTTAAATCCCGCAGACAATTACAAATCGTGTAATAACACTATATTAGTGTTCTATTCGTATATTAAGTTACTAAAAATTATGTTAGTTCTTAGAAGCTCGAATGGAAAATATATTTTGACATTTTTTTGCCTCTACATTAGTAAAAAGTAGGCTATGATATCTTAATCAAATTGAAAATTTCCCAATTAAATGACCAAATGTAAAGTTTTTATTTAATGTTGGTTCTGGATTATAAAAGTGGTTTAAATGATGAGTGCTATAAAGTTAATATTAATGATACATTGCATTGCTTCTATTTCCACGGCATATCGATAAATTGAGATCGAAAGTTCTATTCGCTTGGCATAAACTTTCCGTAATTGTATGTGTCCAGACTTTATTTAGTACTAGGTCTGGGTCTTCTTATTCTTTACTCTATATTTTGTAAATAAATAACAAATAACTATGCGAATTGAATTTTTTTTTGTAAAAATTAGTTGGAAAAACATTTCATTTGTTTTGTAAAATTTTGCTCGGGTTAATTATGGTTCATTTTACCACACGTGTTTTTAAGTTACATAAAATTGATATTACGGTACTACTACTATTTTTTTCCCAAAAATGTTTTGATTGCACAAGTTCTTTAAATATACATAAAATCTTGTATAAAACACGGTGGATAAACATTTGTTAATACTCGGGCATTCTTTAAATCACTACGCTCATGACTTTAAAACCCCCTAGTGTTTAATAATGTCTTATCTTATCGAACTTGTTGTATAAATAACTATTAGGATTTTTTATATAAAATTGATATTATGCCACAAAAATTTGTTCTGTCGTTTTTGTGGTACTAGTGCTTTAAAGAATTCTTTACTACACTTTTAGTCATTGCAATTTGGATGATGGAAATTTTAGAATTAGATTTTTTCTTTGCATTCTGAATTTTTTACATTGCGAATTGAACTTTATTCATTTCAATTTAAATTATTCACAGATTATTAATTTCAATATAATTATTTATTAAAATTTGTTAATTTGGAATCCTGGTATTTTTTGTCGTAATTTTAAAAAAATCATTGAAACTCTTCCTGGAAAATCAATTTAACGTTTTTTTCTATTGAATTTAGGATAAGAACATTATCTTGTTTTTTAATATGATTTTATATAAAATTTCAAGTATCCATGGATATGACAAAATCAGCATCCGCAACAATTCCGGTTTAAGTGTATTGGATGATTTAATAAATTTTTATTCAATGAAATGCTAATATCGGACAATTCTATGCATTACTACTATTATTATTTACACGGACCTTCTTTAAAACACTCGCTCCGCTCGTGACTTTAAAAAACCCTAGTGTTTAATATTGTCTTATTTTATAGACCTAATTGTAAATAACTATTAATTTTACTAAATTAATTTAAAATTCACCTTTACAGATAGGAAAATATCTTACCATTAAGCAACATTAACGACTATTTTGTGGATTTTCAACTGAAAATTTCTTGAAATTGTAAATTACATTTCATTTTATAAAAAGTGTTATAGAATAGTCATCTTAAGTCTTAAAATTTTCCAAAGAGCGATTTAACGCTCTTGTAAAGTGCACAAGAGTAAACGATTAGTTTTGAAGAAACATTAAATAACACTGGCTATTTGGTAATAATCAATTGTGTGTTTTGTGTTTTATTAAACGATATTATTGACTTGATTAGTAGTTATTTAACAGCGCATTGAAATGCAAATAGTTTGTTGGAGTAACGGAGGTCTGTGGAGCAATTCGAAAAATGCAAAAGTTATTCCACCATTTGAGTTTTTATCAATTAAGATAAATTGTTTTCTTTTCATTTGGATCTATAAAGTTGATTAGAAGATGAACATTATTAATGACTGAAGGTGTTTTTGAAATTAGTTTAATTAAATTGAAATAAAACCAGCGATGGTTTCCAAATGGATGTTTTATGCTTTGGTGATTGTTTTGAAAAACTTAATTAATGTTTTACAAATTAGGTCTTGGACTTTGATGTTTCCCGATCCTAACCAAAGGAATATGTCCAGGGTTTAATCATATGAGTCAAAGGAACTAACTGTGGAATGACAACGGAAAAGAGACAAATAATTAAGTGGGAAAACATAAAACATCTGTTTGGAATGTGTGTCGCCTGTGTTTTCTGATTGAGAGTAGTGAAGAGAGTCGGGAATTCGGAAATGTTGTGTGTGATGATTGGTGCGCCATGTGTAGCCAAATGAAAACAAATTTCAATTGCGAAAATCAAGAGTAACATTTTACGCTTCTTTTTTACTCAATTGTATGGCGGTGGTACACATTTTTTGGTGATTTGTTGTTGCTGTTGTTAAAATGTTTGAAGCATTGGTCAATCTGAGAATTGCGGAACTGAATTGAAGAAACGGTGAAATAGTTTCGATTTTAAAATCGTTTTTCCATGTTGAGTTGAGAGACGAGACGTACATTTAGTAAATGGAATTAGGTAATTGATGGCGCGCGGCGATTGTTTTGTAATTTGTAATTACAGTCTTCGACGGCGACACGGCCGCAGCGTGGAAGCAGTGCCGGCGGTGAGGCTGGAACGAAGGATAGAAGCCGGGATAGGCTGGTCCATTCGGCGGGCGGGTCATCGTCCACCACGAGCAGTCCTCAGGCCAATAAATACGTGACCAGGAACGATGGCACTCAGCAGAAATACTGTAGACATAAACAGCAGCAGCAGCAGCAACAACAGCTAGTTGCTGGAGGCAATTTGTCCCTTAATCAAAAGGTAAATTTATCTAGATCTTATTTGGTATTTGATAAGATGGGGAAGAGAGACGAAATTTCAAGTATTTGACTAGTGTTTTCTTTAAGATAATGCAAATAGTGGTTGGTCTATTTGGCTTATTGAGGGGTTCAGATTCATTTCAAAGGCTATTTAAAGATTATAGATTATAAATCCTCTAATAGGAAGGCCAGTTTCACAAAAACTATTAGATTGTCCTATATGAAACTTTACACATAGTGCACAAATTTTTAAACACTTTTTTGTTTTACAATATTTTTAATTGAAACAAACGATATGATAGAAGATCTATAGTAGTCTGTGCTCTAGAAGTCTAAGATCTCTATAATGCATGAAATCCCATCCTTCCGATTCACAGAAACTGGGAAATTCAAATAGGTTTTATAAATGGGAAACATATTGTAATCTCTTGGTGTTGAATCAGTACAGTTTTTAAGATATTCAAATTTTGATAACCTTAGAGGGGCTTAGAATTTTAAATGAATGTCGTGCAGCACATGCTTAAAACTTGTTTTGAAAGAGCCCTTATAATATTATGATTATTATTGTACGATTGATTGTGCCTAATGGCATCTGCACTGCGACCTGGTAGATCTATTCTGCATTTGTTTTAAGTCAGGAGTTCTACAACTTTCCTAATGAAAGTCACAATTCTCCGGTCCGGAATATTTCTAATATGAGATTCTTACACCTCACAAGTAAGGATTTCTCTCCTAAATTTGACTAGAGCTCTACACTCATACAAGATGTGTTCTGTAGTCTCGTCTTCCTCTATAGACATAGCCTACGGATAGTCTTATCTGAAAGAGTCATTATAAATCAAAAGATATTTGACAGAATAGTGTCCTGTGAATGAGTCCTTGATTATGAAATTATTATTATGCTAATCACTTTGCAATTCACTTAAAATCATCATAAAAATCATAATTTTAATTAAAAATAGCCACTTAACTTGTAAGTGTGAATATTTTCATTTTGTTCGCAAAAACTATTGAGTTAAAATAATATTTTATGCATTTTTGTAGCTTAAAATTGATATTATGACACTCAAATTTGTTCTGTCAAAGTCGTTATTATAGCAAAAGTGCTTTAAAGAATTCTTTAAAGCACGTGAACTTTTTCCTTATTATTAAAGTGTGACCAGTATTAACGATTTTTTGTTGAATTTTATTGGAAAACCACCTATTGGAAATAAATTAAACTACGCCTCGCGGCTATGAGCAAGAGAGAGATGCAAAATATTCGGCTATGAGTAAGAGAGAAACGCAAAATATTTCAAATTTTTAATTCAGAGCCGCTTAATGAACTTTTTAATTAAACAATTATTTTTTTAAATTTTTGTGTAAATTTATTTTAAAAATGCATAAAATTTTGTATAAAACACGGTGTGTTTAGCATTATTAAACACTCGGGCATTCTTTAAGACATTCGCTGCGCTCGTGGCTTAAACCAATCCTTGTGTTTAATAATGATTTATCTTATCGACCTTGTTGTATAAATAACTATTAGTATTGTTATTTACCTTACCTCATAAATAACATAAAAGAGTTAAAAAATATTTTCATCAATGGCCATTAAAAGTAGAGAAGACCATTTTCATCATGGTGAGGAGGGTTAATATACTCATTCACAATACAGAAGACTTTAGAAATATGGCTAAACCTAATCGAGATTTATGGATAAAAAATGTAAACCCAAAAAATCTTGGTTTCACTTATACTTACTAATTATCGTATAAAACTTCTATTAAAGTAGTTAAAGTCAATAATTTGACTTAAATTAATAGGCAACATATCTAACTATTGAAATAATAAGTGAAAACGACAATAAAATGAAAGATATTGTTGTAGTGAACGATCGAAATTGACCTTTTCAAATTTTAAAGTTTCATATGGGACATTATAATATTTAAAAAAATTCTATTGAAATTTAAAAGCCGATGTGTAAACTTGATATTTCAATTTGAATGTCAGTGCACCATTTAAAAGCAATTTAATTTGCTTAAAAATTGACCGATTTAGATTACAACGGATGCGAATAATAACGAACGAAATACAATTACCTCATTCGTATGAGTAATTTTGGTCTCTTTAATGTCAAATGATATGTTTAAAAATAGAGATGAAGTCAGTTCTTGATTCAATTAGTATATTATTAGGTCCGAGAAAACATTCATAACAACAATGCCAATGGTATCCCAAAAATGCTAATGATATTTTTATTACTTTCACATTTAAAAGTGATTTAACTAATTTTGAATTAAGGAATTGGGTGACTCTTTTAAATTTGGCATGGGTTTCTTTTAGAATATCTCTTTAATATCTAAATATATTCTTCTTTTTTCCAAAAGGTGGCCGATTCCAGTAAATCGAGCGATTCCAGTATCTCGAGTGGTTATCGCCGGCTCCATGATAGTAACAATGTGGGCGGCAGTCTCCGGCTCAGCTCTAGTCAACATCAGCAGTACAAGAACAATTACCGAATGCTGCAAGAGAGCTCCAGTTCCCATAACATTCCCCATGTCGCTGTGGCGTGTTCCCCGAGAAGTCGTCACAATCTCCAGCAGCACCCCGATGACGAGGACGGCGAGCATGACGAAGACTCCCTGGAACGGAAAAAACCTCCCAATTTACCGTTCTCCCTTTCCAATTCGTCAGACTTGGCCGGTGCAGGAGGCAATTCGCCAATGCACGTCTCCACTCCCCTCTCCAAAAAGAAGTTCCACAACGATAAGCATAAAGGCCCCTACATGGAAACTGGTCTCAAGTCGACGTCAGGAGCTACAGCTAAACAACACCAAAGCTTTGATTTCGTAGGAAATCCAAGTAAGTTTATTTCTCAAGAACTGATTATGTTCTTGAGAAGTTGCTTTGAGATATTTTCTTCCTATCCATAGTTTCAGTATTGAATTTATTTGTTATTTACTTTTAATTAAATGCCTTTTCTGTATCGAAAAGTTAGCTTCCTGATATTGATTTTAGTTTTGCAATTTATTACCTTTTTCATTACATCTTTTTGCGATAGTGCAGTTTAGAGGACCCTTTTAGAATTTGAATTTTTGTCTTTGTAATTTGGAGAGCGGTCCGAGGGGTACTTTACCTTTAAAATCTTCGTATTTCTTTTTCGTTTCTTGATATTCCTATGTTTAATTAATATATAATTTAAATTATTTAAAGATTTTTAATATATTTATTATAATTTAATTCTTGGAAATATTAATGCAATCCGTATTTGTTTTTATATTAAATTTAAGATAAATAATTGAATGAAAGATAGTTTACGATAATAGTTATTTATACAACAAGGTCGATAAGATAAGGCATTATTAAACACAAGGGTTATTTTGAACCACGGGCGAAGCGAGTGCCTTAAAGATGGTCCGTGTTTAATAATACTTATTTAATGGGAAGATAAAGAAAGGGATAACTTGTTTCTCTTACTTACAAATAAGAAATATCATCTGACGGATTGTTTAAATTTAAATGGACCGAAAACAGTTGATTTAGTACGAATTTTGTACTATTTAAATTTAAACCATTCGATTAAACAGTCACATACACACACATCCATACTCGAATACAGTTAAATTCTGCACAAAAAAAACCGATGTACATATAAAATTGATCGATTTCTTTCACTGAGGTCACACTTTAATAATAAAGAAAAAGCACTTGTGCTATAAAAACGACTCTGACAGAACAAATTTTAGTTTCATAATATCGATTTTATGTAACAAAAATGCTTAAAATATATTTTTTATATTGTATGTATTATAATTTAAATTAAATTCATTAAATTATACCATATTTAGATATAGTAATTGTCATTTTAGAATTATAATCTAACGTTATTTTAATGTTTGGCAAGTTTAAAACGGATTACACACAAGCAGGACATAATTTTTCATTAAAAAAGTAATTTAATTAATTTTTATACAATTCCGTTGAAAAATGTTTACATTTTAGTAACCAATGCTTCCTGTAGAAATTGTTTTATAATCGTATAGTGTTTAATAAAGTATAATTAAATACCCCCAGACAATTACAAATCGTGTAAATACACGAAATTAGTACTTGTTCCAAAATTCAAGTACTAAAAATTATAATTTTTAACCTTAATAGCGTAAAATGAAAATATACTTTGAAGTTTTTCATGTCTCTATAATAAAGTAGGCCATGATTTATTAATCAATTTAAATTTTTTCACATTAAACGACAAATGGCACTCGTATTTATTAAATTCGTTTTCCAGAACTCTACTCGAGTTTAGTTATTGTTATTTTTCCAACACGTTGTTTAAATAACTTTAGGCTTGCATTTTAAACTCGATTCCTCATTAATAAACAGCTAATTTTACACTTTTGTAACACGTTTAAATATTTCCAGTTACACACATAAAATTATATCATTTTTTATTGGTAAATGTAACTTTTTAATTATAAGTTTGCCTAATAAACTAAAATTATTTATGTTTTGAATTTTCACGTTGTTCACGTAATTTTCAATTCCGTTGAAATGGTTTTGAATTTAATTTTTGGGGAAATTTCCATTTGGTATTATATCATTGATGAATACCTAATTTAATGGTAATGTGCGAAATTTATTTGAAATCCCAAATTAAATATTCTTTTTCTCTAAAAAAGTTCCCATATGATAGGGTTCATAATTTTCTTAATAAAATGAAACTGATTCATTATATTGAATTAAATCAATTATTTATTTTTTCTACTTTTACAGAAGAAGTATCATTAACACGATCTGGCAGTTTCGTGTCATCGCCTCGACATCATCCACATCAAGTCTCGTTGACTCGCAACAAAGGCGGCAATCCGGATGGTTCTCAAATGAGGAGCTATTTGGGCATTAACAGTGATGATGATTCTATGCACGAGAAGTACTTTAAGTCTGTGGAGAGTACTCCACAGTCGAGGCGACGGCACACAGCTGGTCAGGATGTCTTGACAACTTCAAAGAAATCGAGCGATTCCAGTCCTCAGAGTCCGATGAGCCCACAAGTAAGACTTTAGTCTGTTGGTTTAAGATAATCTTTTAAATCCATTTCCTATTTGTTTTCAGCAAAAGACTAAGGTCGTTCGCCCCGGCCATCTGGGAAATATAGGTAGCTTAGCCACAAAGAACGGCAGTTTATCGTCATTCAATTCTAGTCACAAGAAACAATCCGATTCGGAGCTTCTTAATTTAGATCTTGCAACGAAACCAGAAAGGTAAATAATTTATTCCGTAATTTGTAGTAAAAAAGGACTTCGTTGTTTTTTATTTGAAGTTTTCACTTTTTTTCGTAATTTTATTAGAAAGTCCCGCATGGAACTTAACCCTGAATATTTGCGAAAACGAGATTTCCATGATTTTAAGTTTTTTGACTATAAATAAAATCTATGTTTATTTAGCCAATCTTTAAAATTAGAAAATTTTAAACGAAAGTTGACCAAACTACGATCAAAGACAAATTTTTGCGATTATTTTGTTCAAAACTACCAATCTTCATTTTAAAGTTTATATTTTATTTAAACTTACTGAAAAATCTTATTTCAATAAACAAAATTAATCAATTTAGACAAGTCGATCCGAAAATTCTTGAAAATAACATTTTTTTCTTCAAAATCCTATTTTCAATTCATAGTTTTGGTTTTGTGATAAAAAATAGACCTTACTCTATGCTATTTGTAAGTGAATTCTTATACACATGAATATGAGTCAAGTTTTACTTTTGAAGGACTAAAACGGAAAACGCGGTATTGCTACCATTAGAGTGGATTTGTAAGACTTTTGTACAATTATCATTACTTTTACAACTTTTAAAACAAACTCTTACTACTGACTTTAATTATAACCAAAAGCAAGCAGTAAAAATCTAAAAGACTTAGTTTGGATTGCAATTACTTTTACAATTAGAAAATCTATTTGAAGGTTTCTAGTTAACGGAATTTGAAAGGTTGTGATTTTGATACTTGAAAAGCTCTGGGACTCCTGGTATGCGGCGTACTGCAGATCTGACATCGTACATCTTACTGATGATAATCATTTTCTAATGTCTTTTATTTCATTTAAGAATATTAAAAAACAAAACAAAAATGTTATAGTATTTCAAATTTTGCCTTCCTTGTGTTAAGTTTCACGTGGGCCAACCTAATATTAAATTAACTTATTTTATATTTATATCTATCATTCATCTTTATTCCTCACTCCAACCGTGGGGTTATATGCATCGTTTATTTTTCATTATTTACAATCAGAGTGAAGAATGAGCGCGGTTTTGCTCCCACCTGACATGAGTGGAAGAGTAAAGAATTCATACTAAAATCCTCTCCTTTTTGCGCAAATGAAAGAGAATTTGATCGTGCTCCTCCGAAAATTGTGCACACAATTATTAAAGTAAAATATTAAGAAAATACTCGTTTTCTTTAAAAATTGAATTCAATAAAGTTGTTACTGTTTGTACATTATTGATTTATTATATAAAATGAAAACAAAATAGTGTTTATTAATATTATCACTTGCATTCAAGTTTGGGCGCAAATCGTCCCGCTTAATCATCACTTTCGTAAGATTTACATAAACTCCTCCGGCGCAAGAGAGAGTGCAAAAAGAGGAGAAAAATGCGCTTCGGCGAGTGGGATGAATTTGCTTCGAAAACTCTGTTTACATTAGAATATTTTTCTTAAAGCAATCTTGTAACAGTCTTAATTTTGAGTTATTTATTTTTGGTAATTCCATTTTATTATTAACAAATAATATTCTTTTTATAAAATTGATGACTTTCTTTTAGTCCTGGATATTCCAATGGTTTATATTATTAATTATTTTTGTACTAAATTTTTAAATTGTTCTCTCGTGGAACTTTACTGCTTATAATAAAAAAATATGTTGTTTTTTTAATTATTAATATGTAGTTTATTCATACAACTTGTCCTAATTCTGTTTAGCATTTTTTTCAAGTTGTTTTTATGGGTTTTTCTGGCTCTAAACTAGTAAATTCTTGTGATCAGTCGTACCAAATTATATCTATAATAAATTTATATCTTGAAACTAAAGTAAAAATATCTTAATAATTTATGTTTAATGTTATATGCTAAGAATTAAATTAACTGAATTATTTGCAGATATATGGAGAAGATGAAAATCACGGACAAAGGAAAGACATCTCCTGGCAGTATTTCCAACAGCTCGGGGTTGTCATTGCTACAAATGAACAGCATGTCTAAGCCCGGTCAACATCCACAGCAGCAACAATTGACATCCAGTTTTGTCCCCACGGGAGCGAATATTATCAAAAGTGGAGGCAGTGGTTCTGTTCAGACACCTGGCGGAGGTCCTGGCTTGGGATCTCTGCAAAGGAACACGACGAGCAGGATCTCTCCCAAGTCGATATCGCCGGGCAGTCAAGACTATTTCCTGAACAAACCGAATCTGGACCGCCATAATCGGGAAATTGCACAAACGGAACGGAGCACAAAGAAGACGCCGAGTAAAACGACTGCACAGTCGAACAAGCGAAGGCAAACGCATCAGCATGGCAATGCGACCTATGCCAGCGATGTGGACTACGACACGGGGAATATGTCCCCGCTGTACAGCAATTGGGATCAGGAGCACTTGCTGCCCCTGCAACACTACATCATCGAACAGGCGAAACTCTCGGGCTGCTACAGATCCTCCAATCTTGATGACGATGACGAGCCAATCGACTCGGATTCCCTACATTCGGACACGCAGTCGGAGCACTCATTCTCTGGCCACGAGCCAGACAATGAAGACTCTGACCATTCGGACCGAGGAGATTATTTGGCCCATCATCATTATCAGGGGTTCGGGGAGGATTTCGGTCGTTCTGGACAGAACTACTACAATATTATGGGATTCGATAGGAGCGGCGAAAAAGAGGATATGTAAGAGAGCACTTATTATTTTAAACATATTTTAAATTTCATATACAATTGCGAGAAAAATAATAGCTGCACCTGACACAATTTTCACTTCAATAATAAATTACAGGCCTATTTTTATAATTTTTGATGAGTCGAATTGAAAAGTGCACAATTTTTTTTTATTGATGTTTTGTTTTGCGAAAGTATCGATATCATTTAGCGAGACTTTTTTGGTTTTAAGGTATGAAACATATGAAAACAGAAAATTTCATAAAAATTTTAAAAATTAAATGACTGGGCACAGAATCTCTCGGGGATTATAGGTCTTATTTATATATAACGTTATTAATAAGATCATTGTTACAATGCATGATAATATATCACTGGGTGTATAGTATCAACAGTTGTATGATGGACAGTCATACGTCCCTCCTCGTATATGGCCCTAACTCCACCTTCCTATCACAATTGCTGGTCCTAACTAACTTTTTGCTATCGATATAGTAATCGCTTAAATTTATTTTTATACGTAATATGACAGAATAGGATAAAAGTGTTTTTTAGACTCGCCATTCGGCACCGCACGCTAGGGTAGTATAGATCTGTTTATAAGACGTTTAATGTTTGTCATATGTACGGGCAGTTGGAATTGTAAGAATATTTTGGATTATTCAAATGTTATTAACTGTTTACAACCCATTAGTTTACCAATAATTACTAGCTAAAATTTTCTATTACCTGGTAAAGGGATATAGTAGATAGAATAGGGGGAAAGTGTAATTAGACCTGCCATTCAGCACTGCACACTAGCGCAGTATAGGTCGAGTCACTTTAGAGGAACGGTAAAAAAATTAAAAGCTTTATAAATTTATAGTTAAGGTGAAAATAATAATTATGCAAGGTTGGGCTATTATTTTTCTCACAGTTGTAAATATACCTCACATTATAAGTTTAATTCAAATTTTAATAACCACATCCATATTTATTATTTAGTTCATTTACATCACATTTATAAAAATCGACAATTTTTTCATAATTCTCACCAAATTTGGTTCACAATTTCAAAATAATTGTTAATTCAATGCGTTGGGTCATTTTATAAAAAAAAAATCAATTTTAACACATTTAATAACTGATCTATATTTCTAGTTTTGTGAAGCTAGAGGAAACACAATATGACGAATACAAGTTTTTGTTTTGAAATGAACAATGATTTATTAATTGTACTCCTTTATTCAGTTGACGAAAACTCTAAAATTTAACAATATTCAATTTATTTTAAAATAATTTCGAATATTTTATTTTTAATTTATAATATTTTAAAAATTTTTGAAAAAAAAGACAGAAATATACTTTTTAATCAAATCAATTCAAAACATGTTTCTCCAAAAATCAGTGATAAATAACCAAATATATAAAAATAATATAATTATATCAATTAAATAAATAAATAAAGATGGGGTTTTATAGCTCTATGTAGTAAATTATGAGAAAAGTTTAGTAAATCGATAAATTTTGTAGATACTATATATCTTATCGCTTCATTTTATTAAAAAAAATCTGACGGATTTTTGGTAATTGTTAACCAAAATTATTCATAATTTAAAAACATTTGTCAATTTCATAAGTTGAGTCATTTATTAAAGGTTCAAAGATTAGTATGAGATAAAACTAAACTGATTCAGGACAAGACTGATAAGTAAATGTTTGTTAAATTTCGTTTAAGATTCCTTTAGGTAGTTTGTGTTAATTGTGTTTCGATTAATATAACAAAAACTGTCCCTTCCCAGATCGTCTGAGGTGGAAGCGAAATTGGAGAGTGTCCGCGATGAGATTTACAGTCCCGTGAAGAGCCATCATCAATTTTTCCAAGTGCCAGTAGGACAGAGTTCGCATCAGCCACCAAAGCAGCAGCACACGATGCCACCGATCCAGCAATTGCAGCAGTCACTACAGACGCACGTCCAGCAGAGCCTGGCCAAGATATTGCCGAGCTCTCTGGGCGGGAACGCCGCAAACACGAGCAGTCTACCATATCCGCACCACTTCCACCACCCGGAGGAGTATCCCAATCAGCCGATCTATGGCACTCAGTTTGGACCTGTGGCTCCATTGGCAATCATGAAGGAGACAGACATTGAAAAGTTTGCCCAGGATAACCTCAATTTACACTCGAAGGGAATTTTCAGGAAAAAGTCGTCGGTCAGGGATATGTTGAGCTGGACATCGGATGCAATCAGTCGACCCATGTTGGCGTTGGCCAGGGACAAAGCGGGGAAGAAGATGGCGACGGAAATGTTTAAATTGGTCCAGATTTATATGGGCGATCGAAAGGCGAGGCAGGGGATGAGTTTGAATTCCGTGGCGATTGATATTATTACCATGTCTGTTCTTCAGCCACAGTGAGTTGAACAATAATTGAGTTTGGTGGTAGGTTTTATTTCTCTACTTTTATTTCAGATTAAGGGATGAACTCTATGTGCAACTTTGTCGACAGACTACTGAAAATCCGATGCGGGAGTCCTTGATTCGAGGATGGGAACTGATGGCGGTTTGCTTAGCTTTCCTGCCGCCATCGACCACATTTCAGCCAGCACTTTTGAAGTAAGTTTAATCTTTCAGACAATAAATTCATCTAACAGATAAATGTTATTGGAAAACCTTATATTTTCCAATATTTTTTTTTTATATTTGTATTAAACCCGGTAAAAGGACCAGGGTTAAATTTCATACAAGTTAGTCGAGTCCCATATAAAAAATATTAAAAATAAAATTTCCAGTCACAAACACATTTCAAAAAATAAACGGATAAAACGGTCGGTTAACCACTCTGGAATTTCCTTAGTCCAATTCATAATCAATCTTAGTAACCAACTTGCTTCATTCATAGAATTGAAAATTGTATCCATTTGTTAACAATAAAAGGTTCTTTTGATTTTCAAATTGAAATGTTGTCCTTAAAATACAATTGCAACAGGGTGCTGAAGATGTGTCCTAAAATATAATGGCAGTAATCAAATTTTCTAGTGAACCTTCTTTAAATTTGAGTTATAACAAAAAATTTAATTTAAAACTATTGATTTGTGTAATGTTATTGGTTTTGTGTTCAATTATAATTAGAATTTCAGCAAAATTCAATTACTTAAGCTTATTTTGGTAGTCGTTATTGCTATTCCCAGCTGAAATCTGATGATTTTACATATTAGGACTGTTTCTTTAACTATTATTTATACGACAATATAAGTATATAAAGCACAAGGGTTGTTTTAAGACACGAGCGAAGCGAGTGTCTTTTAGAAGGTCCACGTGTTTAATAATGCTTTTCGATCGTGTTTTATACCAAATTTTATGCATTTTTAAATAAATTAACACAAAATCTTAAAAAATTTTATAGAAATATATGTTGCTCTGTTCCACACACCTGTCTTTATTGCTCAACGCGTAATGCGGGAAAATTCCTAAATTAAAAATAAATTCAAGTAAACCAGTTCGCAATTTTGTTAAGCTTTAATTTCATTGCATCGATCAATAAATTTAGAGACAATTTTTTGGTAATCGCTTTTGATTTCTTCGGTACAACTGTTACTATTTGGATAATAGTTTTCAATGATGTTTATGTTTGTATTTTATAACAAAATGTTGATTCGAAACAGAATTTTTAATTATAAAAATCCATAGCTGTAATCTGATAATTTTCGTCGATATTTATCAAAATTTATCAGTATTTAACAGTAAAACCTCCAGTATAAAAGTAACTTTTCATATAAATTGATGAATTTCATTTACGGAGGTCAAAATTTAATAATAAAAAACACTAGTGCTTTAAAGAATTCTTTAAAGTAC
>JXOV01010334.1:0-15635 GCA_001014945.1 Clogmia albipunctata | reverse complement strand
ACTTGTGCTATAATAACAACTTTGAATGTCATAATATCAATTTTAAGCAACAAAAATGCATAAAAAATAACGATTAGGATAATATGAGGATACTCACCAATCGATTTAAAATTCGTAAAATTTTGAAGAGTACAGTCGCAAAAACGCAAATTGTTTTTGAAAAATTTCATGAAGAGGATGAAAAGTCTTGGAAATGTGGTTGTGATGGTCACTTGACTGAAACTTAATGCAAATAAAATCTCTTATTGGAAAACATAATAACTAATGCTGATTTCTATATAAAATTCATTTTACGGTTGTTCATTCTAGTTATATGAATCGACATCGTGACCCGTCGTTTGCGACTAGTTTTCCGGAATTTGGAAAATGGCCAATACACGTTCAAGTGTCGCATTATGCAACAGTTGCATGTAAACGTTTGGATCGGATTGGCAGTTCAGGAAAGAAGCAAGCGAAAAAACCCACCGAGGAGGAAGTTAACAATGCAAGGGTAAATTCGAAATTATTTTTATGTTATTGGAAGAGATATTGACTTGAATTGCTTTTAGGATCAAATATTCCGGGACAGTATGTTTGGCAATACTCTGGCCGAGGTGATGAATTTACAGAGGGAACGGTTTCCCGAGAGCGAGTTACCATGGATACAAGTTACTTTATCCGATCAAGTGCTGCTGATGGGTGGAAAGGACACGGAAGGCATCTTCCGAGTGCCAGCCGACGCCGATGAGGTGAACTACTTAAAGACAAGACTGGACCAATGGGAGATTCCCGAGTATAAGCCCTCGATGGATGCCCATGTACCCGCCAGTGTTTTAAAGTTGTGGTACCGAGAACTCTACGACCCCCTTATTCCCGACGAGCTTTACGACGAATGTGTGCAAACTGATGATGCTACGGAAGCAGCAGCTATTATTGAAAAGCTTCCGGTTATCAACCGATTGGTATGTTTTAAATTGTTATTTGTGGTACAAGGGTGTAAAATTAACCGATTTTTAAAGAGGAAACGAGTGTGAAATACGAGCCATAAAAAATTCGGGCGTAACAACGGATTCTATTTGAACGGTTATTTGACCATTATAACGATGGATTAAAAATTGTACAGTTTTGTTCCTCAAATTGGCACCGAAATTTTTGCTTTGAAATAAATTTAGTCATAGGTTTATGACTTTCTTTTCACTAGTGAAATAAAAATACTAATTTTCATTAATGTGAAAAAGTGACGCAATCCATGTCGAAAAGAGATCTTTACCTTCATTTGTGTACGTTTTTTAAACAGTTAACAATAACATTTAATTTTTTTGCAATTCCGAACCTTAAAAGTAACTTTTATCATCAGCAGTACATGAAATTCAAGTTCACAAAAAAGTTTAAAAAATCTTTTTTTTCACTTTTGTGAAAAACAATAGACTAATCATATGTCATATAATAATCGATCTATTTATGAACTTGATTTGATCTTATAGTTCCCAACAAATTCCACTTTAAAAATAATTTATCGAATAATCCAAAAAACTGAAATGAGTTATAATGCGTTACTATTTGAGCCAAATTTTGGAGAATCGTCAGTAATCATCTTATCATCTTATTTTGGAACTGAAGTTGGTATTTATATTGAATTTTTCTATACTATATATTCAGTACAATTTAATTGTGAGATAATTTGACACAGATTTTTTCAATTACCAAATATTCTGGTTTACTACATTAAATGTTCAATTTTATGATTGTCAAAACCATAGGAAAAAATCTGTTTTAAGATAAATTGAATGAAGAATAATAGCAATGAATAAATAAATTAATTAAGAATGGACGTGTCTAATCAAATTTTAAATTGGAAATATTGTGTGATTGAATTGCTGTGATATGTGAACTTTTTTCATTCGTCGTGCAAACAAACATTTACTCATAACAAAAAAGCCTTCAGTTTACACATTCCTTACATATATAACTATTTATTTTCAATATATTTTTTTAAATACAATATGTTTTTCCTTTAATTTCATATATTTATATTATTTTTTATTTTCTATTTCAGGTGTTAACATATTTAATAAATTTCCTGCAACAATTTTCACAGCCAGAAGTGGTAGCTAATACAAAGATGGATTCGTCAAATTTGGCTATGGTGTTTGCACCGAATTGTCTTCGATGTACTTCAACTGATCCGAAAGTGATTCTGGAGAATGCTCGCAAGGAGATGGCTTTCATAAGGACGCTTATAATTAATATGGACACAAAACATGTCAAGAGTTTAAAGTAGAGATTCAAAAGACGATAATGTTGTTGATATTTTAGTCTTGTTTCACACTTTGAGGCAAGCGAATTTTCCTTGTCAAGCCAGTTTTAAACCGTGTTTAACCAGTTCAAAGACAAACGTACCGTTGATTTAGTAGAGGATTCTTTAACAGTGTTTCCAAGGGATTAATTTAAATTGCATGAAGAAGGAACAAAATCACAAATAGACATGGCATAGGCAAAAAGAAAAAGAAACTATAGGACGAATATCAAATCAGAGTAAGTAGAAAGCTTTTTCTATTGTAAATACCAATATATTTATTCTAAGAAGGAAATGTATTCGAGTCTACGAAATCTAAGTCATTAAGAAGTGTATAAAAAGAGAATAATAATTAAAAGTAATGTAATATCAATCAGAAAAGAATTTTAAAATTTCGGGCAATTCCAAAGAATGAGAGAAAGGACGGGAGATTATAGAATTAGGACGAGTTGACGATTAGTTTAATGACGATGCTTTTGTTAGGACAGTTTATTACCTAAATACATATAGTTGATAGTTATGGTATTTTTAAATGAATCTTGTATTCAATTTGCTTGACTGATTTTATATTAGGACCGTTTTGTTCCCGTTTTTTAGTGAAAGGAATGGATTGATAATAACTAAGAGGAAATGAAAGAGTTTGCTCTAAGAATCACATTTTTATATAACAAATGGACAAAAAAAACAAGATAAATAATCGTTATTTATTATGCAAAATATATTCTGGTATATAGTGTTTAAATTGAAAACCAAAAAAAAAAATGAGGAAAAGATCAAATGTACTGCAGGAAAAAGAGGAAAAGTGACGTCTTCCCGACTGCCACCAGATCGATTTTTATTATCGGTATTATGTGAATCTATTAGATGAAAATGAATAAGACAAGGGAGAAGAATCTATCTATCTATGGATGAGTAATGAATTTGAAAAAAAGGAACAATAATCTTCAAACTGAAAAGCCACTTGTTTATCGAGATATAATATTTTATTATTATGATTATTATCCTAATTAAACGATGCAACCAAATTACTTAAATCTATTTAAATAATCTCTTTAAAGGGCATTCTAATGCTGATACCAAAAATACAAAAACTGACACAAGCTGTAAGTTAAAATATTCATTATTATGGACTATTGTTTATGGAATCTGTAATCTTATCCTATAATCTCTAACTTATTACCACAACAATAGCGACAAATATATAGTGATTATATATTTTCTTAAAATACACAACTATCAATGATGAATTCTATGCATTTACGTAAGAATTAGCGGTCTACAATATTATATGACATGAAAAGCAAATAAAGAACCTTTAAAACATGTGGGTATTTTCAATGGTTTATGATAAATTTAAGGAAGTCCAAGGAAGTTGAACTATAAATAAACACCAAGGACACCAAATATATGGAAATGATAAGAGTTGCCACACCTTCAAATACCTCGATTAATGAAACAACTATGTATATTTAGGGAGTACCACATCAATGGAAACGAGGACGACGGAATTGATAAATGGATTATTGCAAGAAATCACTGCCGCTGTGTGGACTGACGCTTTGTCGTGAAATATCCGGACACTTTAGAAGAGAAGCGTGTCTCTAATATAGCGTCTGGTAGCTACTTGATTAAGATAGCGTTGTTCTTTAAAATCCAACAACAGGATTCCTTAGTAATCCCAAAAGACCAAAGCCATAATCTTTCTCCGCAATTTTTGGACCGTTGCATTTAGAGGCCGAGATCTTAAAGACGTCGTCACTCCATTGACTCTGTTTTATTGCTGGAGTAAAGTAAAGGACTATCGTTTCAACGCCAGTAACAATTTACTGGATAATTGGCTCTGGGTTTCCACAGAAGTCCAAAAATGATCTTGCACTTTCTACCCGTCGTTCCTTTCTACTGCCGAAAGAAGTTTTGGTATCTAATTTGCAGAGTTGTAACTAATCAAGTTCGTTTTTATGATCCTTTGGACACTTGTATATGCTAGTCCGGACTCTTCCGCAATTTATCGAAGCTTTTGTCGCCGGTCGATTAGAACAACTTATTCTACTAATTTAATGTTTTCTTCAATTACTGTCGTTGTCGGTCATCCGCCGCCTCTCCTGTTTTCACGAATACACTTGTAAATAGTGATCTGTGCTGGTGAAGAGTTTCCGTACACATTGTACAGTTTGGTTTTGGTATTCATTGCAGTGGGTCGCTTCAGCATAAAAAATTCGTTGACTGTTCCGTGCTTGATTTCGTCCATGTGAAAATTTTTGTCAAAATGCTCTCTTCAAATGATCCTCAAAGGCTAACCCGTGGTCAGTTTTGCCTCAAAATTTTTACTGTTACCAGGTAAAAACGTCTTTACCTTCCTGTGAAGTCAATATAATCCTAGACCTTAGGACATCTGAGATTATACGACCAATTGAATACCTGTACGTATGCCAGCAGAGAATGACTATAACGACTAGAAAGAAAAATTCTATGTCAAATATTTGGGCCGGTATTTGATAATGGAGAATAAAGAATCCTAAACAACGAACAGTTTTATGGGCTGTATCAGGATGATGACGTATTAAGGTTTGTAGGATTAAATAACTTACGAAGGGCAGTACAAGACAAGCCCTGTCCAGGATGGATGAAAATAAATTACCTAAAAAGCAATGGAAGCATGGTTGACGTGAAAGAGACCCAGGAAACGGCACGAGGCAATTATTAGACAAACCCGTAACTACTTTTAGGAGGGCATGATAGGAAGAAGTTGGCACCAATAAACAACAATGGGACATGGTTACAAAGGCAAAAGACCGCATCGGCCCATAAGCCTATGCTGATACCTAAGTTTAATAATTATTGATCGGAATTTATATCTATTTTAATATATAGATAATATTCCTTATGTACCATACACCCCTTCATACTCCCTAGCTCAATCTATGTATCGAAATTCCTGCTCCTAACTAGATCGTTTAGAAAACTTTCAAACTAATAACGTTTAAAAAGGGCATATGAAGCTCTGCACTAGAACGAGCCCGATTTTGCCTATCACAAGCGCTAGTATTTTGAACAAAAAAAGATCAATACCCATATTAAAAACTCACGATCCTAATCCAAACACGATCTTCTTCGAGCAGAAAAAGTGAAAAGAAGAATATGCAAAAAGACTGACCATTAATGAAATTGAACACACGTTTAGAGTTTTAAACGAAGAAAAAAGTGTAATATTATTATTTTTTACCATTCCTTTTTTAATCAAACGTGCCCTAGGATCGTGAGTCTGACCAAAACTCGAAATCAGTTTTATGGCTTTTGTCGGCTCATACAAATCGTCCCATTTTTTTCAAACGATTTCTTGCGATTTTAGCTCTCACCGCAGAGCTCTCATATAAACTATTGGAATTGGGTAGGACAAAAAATGAAATTAAATCTGCCATTTAGCACCGCACAGTAGGCCAGTAAAGATCTGATCATTTGAAGGGAATTTTATTGAGTTACTTGTTAAAAAATTGTATTTCAGGAATTATAACTGCTTTTAAACTGATTCATCACATGAAATTACTTTGAATTTAATGTCATTTTTAGAGAGTTCTTCTATGTAATTAGTTCTTGCAAATGCTGTTCCAGGTGTGATCACTCCGCCTCTGCAAATATATTTGGTTATAAAAATGGTTTTGGATGTTTGTAAAAGGGTCTTACTTAAGAGGTATTTTGTGCCTTTCGTTCAATATAGTCTTGGCTGATAAAAGTGCACAAATAACGGATGTGACGTATCCAACGTCTGGTCCTGTGATTTTGGTAATAATTTCTTTCTTTGGCTTGTGTATCTGATTTTCAGAACTGGACAATCCGATTCCTCGAAACAGCATATAGACATTTATATTCCTCAACTCAATTTCTGACATACCTTCTTCAGAAACAACACCCAATGAAAAGATTTTAGGGTATTTCAAAAGGAGAAACTGGCCAATTTTAAATAAATTGAATGTTACAAATATTATTGCAATTATTAAGATTCTAATTAAGTGAGGGAAAGATGAAATAAAATATGAATTTACGGGAATAGGTCTCTTTTGTTCTACTTCATATAGTTTTATCTGGGTTCGACCAATAATTTCTGTATCAAGACTCCACATGGGAATGATTACTTTATTTTTAAATGTGCTTAAGTTTCTTACACAGTTGGTAATGCTAAATTTATTATATTTTTTAGCATTATTATATTGTAGAATAGCTGTTTCCCAAGATGCGTAATGAATATAACCGTTCTCTGGTTTCTTTTTCTCGTCTATGCCGAAGAATGTTTCTACTGAATTTACTTGTCCGGCAAAGTTGTTTTCCAGAAAAATCACTCCCATATCTCCAACGACACTTACGACACCACACGCATTTATTACGTAAACTCCTCTATTGTAAGCTTCTTCGTTGTATTTTAGTTCCATTTCATAAACGAACGGTTCCTCTGCTGCGACGTCTATGAAATGAGTTCCAGTTTCGATGCAAGCCCTAATCACAACTTCTCCGTATAATCGGTAAGGTCCACAAAAACTAACAATCACTTTGCACTGTTCAGTCATTTGCCGAATGGAGTCTTCGTCATTGGTATCAGCGATAATTATGGGTATATGGCTTAGGTCTCTTCCAATTTCATCGCCCTTTTCTTTTAGAACACCAACCAACTTGTCTCTGGAACGTCCAGCAATTCCCCATCTCAATTCTGGGAATAGTTTTACACTTTCCTTGATACTCCACTGTCCAGTATATCCACTTGCTCCGAATATTATAATGTCTAGGTCTCGCTCCATCGTGAAATGTAAATTATATTAATTTTTATTATCAAGCAGTTCTTTTTATTACCTTTTTTAATTTAATTGAATTTATTTGTAAATATTATTGAGTTTAACGTATTCAAATTTTAAGGAAAGAAAGTTTCTTGTTTTGTCAGTTGTTCATTTATAAAGTTTTATTTAATTATATTATTATCTTTTATGAAACTGCGTAACGTTGTATTAATTGTTTTTTTTAATTTTAAAAACAAAAATGCAATTACTGAAATACACCTCGAATGATATTCTTAAACTCATTGGAATAATCTCAATGATTAAAGGCAGAATGTCAAAATTTTCAAATAACGTTATTTCATATTCTTGTCTGGATTTAATAGATAGATTATATCTATAGCAGAGGTTCCCAAACTTTTGGGCCCACGGCGCCCTTGCTAAGGTAAAATTTTGTTACGGCGTCCCTATATGATAAAGATACTATTGAAAAAATAGGTACCAATAATAAGACAAGTTAAGCTCGGTGTAGATTGGATTAAAAAGTAATACATGGTAACGACAAAGTAAAATCAATGTGAAGGAGCTTGGTGATCTATGTACAGTTTTCCAAAACGGAGCGATTTTTTTCTTAATTATAGCTACAACTAAAACTGAATTACTATATATAAATATAAAGTTATAAAATTAATGCAAAACGCCTCAAGTTTTTAAAGATAAATAAGGTTACTATTTTTTAACCAAAACTCCACTAAACCGGAATTCTGTGCTGTGACTGCTCCGTATTGTTTGCTTGCAAAGATTCATATTATGACCTGTACGTAGCCAAAAATCTTGTTGAGGTCATTATTTGGTATTCGAACGCACGAAATAAGAAATTTCTACATTAGTATTCCGTTTTGAGTTCCTGTGAACAGCAGGGTCGTATATTCTGTTCCTATATCTGTGCACATTTTTTAAATAGTGTAGTCTAGTTTTATGAAGTTTACTGCACCAATAACACATTCCAGAACTTAGTTCTGTTCAGAGCTCATTGATTTTTATGCAAGAGCTTCCCTATGATACAATGAGTCCACACCAGAGCTCTGCACAGAAACTGATTTTGCCCATCACGAGCGCTCGATACAAAAAAAACGGAAAAAAAACCAGAAAACGATAAAAATCTCGACGGGACTAAGTCATAAACTTTTATGTTCTTCGAGAAGAAGAGCTGAAAATGAAAAGACTGGACATGATTGAAATCGACCACATGTTAAGAATTTGAGACGAAGAAAGTGTGAAATGTTAATTTTTACCTTTCCTCGAATAAGGCCCAAAGAAGCATGAACTAGTCTCGACGAGACTGGCCATATATTGGAAACTATTTTATTGGTTTTCCTCCGGGTACTCGTCTCATTGTTTTTTCTAAACAATTTCTTTTTATTCGGGCTCTTGGTGGGTTTCACGAATAAGAACTTGTACTTCCTCATACCTAGCAGACATAGATTGAAAACAATCAGCATATATACCACCGGTACACTTTTTTAAATCCAAACTAATTTTTAGAATATATTTGTCCAGATTAACAAATAAGTCTTGGACTTTCGTCCTTTTGGTAATGCATTTCAAAATAATAGCTGTTCGACAATAATATACTCAGCTAAAATCGTTGCTTTTAATTATTTCTTCTGTCATCATAATATTCGCCATGTCAAGAGCAGCCATCAGAATAGGCTGTTCTGAAATGGTATGTGTTTTTTTTTACGGCGCACAGTTTGAGAACCCCCCGTCTATAGGAAATTTGTACGAAATGACATAGAGGGGTTGCTTTGGATTTTAGCGGTTTCTTGCTTGCATCTGACTGGTATATCATGTAACCCAAAAGGCTTCTGCTATCCTGTCAAAATTTGGACACATTCATTCTATTTGTCTAGGTGTCAGAGCCCTTAGTTATTCAATCAAAACGAGTTTTTATTTACGTTCATTTCAATTGAACACATTGCAAGGTTGAAAGGTGTTTATTTGATCCCTTTAGGAGTCATAGTTCTCTTAAAATAAAAATTTTTTAGAAGTTGAATCATATTTATATATTTTTTTTTTCAAAACGACTTAAGTACAAAATGATATAACCGCTTTTACAGACAAATGGTATACCTGTCGTTTTATCCATACGTAGGATTTATTTTTTTAACTGTACATGTTTTCTCCATGGTTATGCAAAAATACCCAAATTATTATAAGTACTCAACCCACCGTCAGTCTCGGAAGCAATTTTCCTAATACTTCTTATTATAATGAACAGAATTGTTCACGTACAAACTCTAACGATAGTTTTTCAAAATCTAGACCGGGAGAAGTTTGGTTACACACACAATATGATAATAACTAGTCATTTTTATAGTTCTTTGAGTATTCATTTTTCAATGGTAGAGAGGCCCAACTATCATTTTTGAAAGTGCGCCCATCTGCGCTTTAAAAACCTGTCTGTGTAGAATGATTACAATTTACTGTAATAGCTGTTCGATAATTTTTTATTTGTTGTAGGTAAATGTATTTACAAAAATATTAATTACAAACTGTTATTGGTGGAAATGAGAAATGAACTTATGAAAATAAAAAAAATCACTACTTGTACTGTGTTTCGAATCTGCGGCATCGGGCTTACCATGACGACGTTCCACGACTCTAAATCTACTTAATTGTTATTTTAACAGCGTGTGGGAAAATAGACCATAATTAACCCGAGTACATGGAAGTTGAAATGAGTTTTCTAAAAGATACGAGTGTTTAATTTTGTAATTTTCGAACCAGTTTTTTACAGAATTTTATACAATTTTATGTATTTACGCGATTAGTGTTTGTCTGCGAGTGTTGAAAAATGTATCATGAACAATGTGCGGTTATGAAGGAGTTTTTAGAGAAAGCATAAACATTTTTATTAGCATTATTTAAAATCCAAAATTTTTTAAAACATTCGAAGAACCTATAAGTCTAAACAATTATTTCGCAATATACAAAAAGTTTAGGCACCAGTTTTTAAAAAAAAATATATTTTTAATGAAAATAACAATCTTTAAATTCATAAAGTCATATTTTTATTTACCAAACTTAAAACCTGTTATTAAGGATTAACTGTACTAAATTGAAAGCACTCCATTTACAACATTCAAGTCATAGCTTTCAATGACGTTAATTTTTTACGATCACCTTTTTCATTTCGCTAAGTTTATTGTTGTTAAGGTTGTTTTTCAACTGATTCATCACATGAAATGACTTCAAACTTGATGTCACTTTTTGAAAGTTCTTCTATATAGTTAGTTTTTGCGAATGCTGTTCCAGGTGTAATCACTCCGCCTCTGTAAATATGTTTTAATAATTAGAGAGTTACGTTGATTTATTTACTATTTAGAATATTCAATCTTACTTTAGAGGAATTTTATGTGCTTCATTTACAATAGTCTTGGCAGCTAAAAGCGCACAAATGGCTGAAGTGATGTATGCAGCTTCTGGTGCCGTAATTTTGGTTATGATTTTCTTTTTAGGTTCATCTTCCATATCATCTGACTTGGACCAACCAATACCGTGGAATATTACATAAGCATTGATGTTTTTCAGTTCCTCTTCTGTCATCACGTTATGACCAACTATACCGCATGAGAAGAATTCTGGGAATTTCAACAGAATCCTTCGACCAAATGTACATGAATTAAATATTATAAAAATAAGCCCCATTACGAATGTTGCAATAAGGTTAACCCAAGGCAGGATTACATAAGTGTTATAGAAGACAGGTCTCTTTTGTTCTAATTCATGTAACTTGATTTGGGTGCCTCTAACCATTGCTTCATCTAGGGTCCAAAATCGAACAGCATAGTTGTTATTAATTTTTTTAGTTCTATGTATTAAAGGGTAAGTTTTTGGTTTAGGGTATATATTGTTGAAAATATCAGTTCTCCACTGTGACCTCCTTTTGACAAATTTTCGGATACTCGCAAATTCTAAAGTTGCAGACTCCCAAGTTCCGTAATGAAGTAATTGGTTTTTTGGCCATTGTTTTATATCTAAGCCCACGAACGATTCAACTGAATTCACTTGTCCGGCAAAGTTGTTTTCCAGAAAAATTACCCCCATGTCTCCAACGACACTTACGACTCCACACGCATTTATTACGTAAACTCCTCTATTGTAAGCTTCTTCGTTGTATTTTAGTTCCATTTCATAAACGAATTGTTCCTCTGCTGTGACGTCTATAAAATGAGTTCCAGTTTCGATGCAAGCCTTAATCACAGCTTCTCCGTATAATCGATAAGGTCCACAAAAACTAACAATCACTTTGCACTGTTCAGTCATTTGGCGAATGGAGTCTTTGTCATTGGTATCAGCGATAATTATGGGTATATGGCTTAGGTCTCTTCCAATTTCATTGCCCTTTTCCTTTAGAACAGCAACCAACTTGTCTTTAGACCGTCCAGCAATTCCCCATCTCAAGTCTGGGAATAGTTTTACACTTTCCTTAATACTCCACTGTCCAGTATACCCAGTTGCTCCGAATAATATTACGTCTAACTCTCGCTCCATCTTGTTATGAAATAACTATATTTTAGAGCTTTTAGAACTTATATGGACGTCTGAAATGTATCATGAAAGAAACTAAGATGTATAAGATTTTTTGCGAGAATTAAACCTAATGAAATGACGTTAATTAAATGTGATGAACAAATTTTTAATTAAAATAATTTTAGTTTAAGAGCAAAACTCTACAATTGTATTTATACAGTCTCATCAACCTTTTGAAATGTTCTTAATTTTCTATCCGCATAAATAGTTATTTTGAAACAAGAGTGTAAATTGAGCGGTTTTTAACGAGGAATTTAAAAGTGTGAAATACGAGCCGTTAGCCGAATTTCTCATCGTTTCCGAATTAAAAAACGGATTTTAAACTCGAGCAGGACATCATTTTTTTTTCTCTGTTTAACTGGTTTCCGGGTACTGTTTGATCTTTATAACGGGCCTAGATTCAAAAATGTACAATTCTTTTTAATGAAAATTGCGTCAAAATTTCGACGTTGAATCAAATTTATTCAGGGATTATATCTTTCATTTTTTCAGTATTGAAAAAAAAAAAATTCATTTGTGCGACAAAGCTACGCGTTATGAAACTCAAATCGATGTCGTTACAAAACTGCAAAAACAATAGTGCTAAACCACTTCCAGACACAATACATTTAAAGCTGACGCAGTTTGAAACACAGTTGAAAACACAGCAAACCGTCTTTTTTTGTTTGAATTTGGCATGCTGTGCTTCAATTTGGGCAAGTTTAGTTTTAATTATTTTTTGCTGCATAAAATTGATGTAATGACATTCACATTTGTTCTGTCAAAGTCGTTTAATTAGTGCTTCAAAGAATTCCTTAAAGCACTTGTGCTTTTCTTTATTTTTAAATTTCCTCCTTAAACAAAATCAATCGCATTTATATAGAGGTCACTTTTGTTGTACATGGTTTAACTCTATTAGTGAATGATTGAACTTTTTTTAACAGATGGATATTTGAATTAAATGAAACAATAATATACAATAATGTATAGCGGACCTCTCTATGAATTACGACTACTTGTGAATATGTGGAAGAGATTTAATACTTTTGCTATCGCTCCGAAAGTGTGTCTCGGTTAAATTAATTTTAAATTAGATTTTGTATTAATTAAAAAATGCACAAAACTGTATATTAACCAAGTTCAATAAACATCAATTAATACTCGAGCTTTCTTTCACTCGCGGCTCTCGGGACTTTAAATGGGTAACTATCAGATTTGTCCCTTTATTAGTATTTATGGTCCATTTATGGTTCTTCTCTCCCTGGTCCGTATGCGTATAAGATCTAATTGTATAACTCAAAGTCGCTGATCAAACTAAGTTATGTCGGTTGTTTGTTGTTGTAATAATCTGCCTTAGCGACTGTGGCTTGATATTAGGGTAATGACGTCACCCCCTTCTCTCAAACTTTGTTTTGGTTTGTGTGTTGAAGAACATTACTTAAAATTGAGAGAAAAAAGACTCTTAAATTCATTAACTACGCGAAATAAGTATCTATGATAATATTATTGTGTGGTAAAATGAATGAAGAAAACAAGAGAGTAAAGTCAACACAATAAATCTCTGCTGTGAACATTTTCAATCGGATTGACTCAAACGAACCCCACAACATCTCAAAAGAAAATCGGCACAACCTTATTTTAACTAACCTTGGTGTAAATAACTATACAAAATTTTATTTGGATTTATTTATTAAACACGTTATTTACAAATAAATGGTTAAAATATAACAACCTCATGTAATATTAGAGATTTTGAACACATTTAACCCATTAAAAACATATATTTAACTAAAAATATTTAAATATCCCAAAACCTCCCAAAAGTTGTAAAGTTTATATCTTTCAAATTATTTTAAATAGCTAATCAAATTAATTAGTTAAATTCTTTAAAGAGGTTTTGCACCCGACTCCACTTTTGCATTTTTAAGTCAATCAATTTTGAATATTTTTCCGGAAGTTCTTCCTTATGGGAGCCAACTTTACCTTTTCGCATGAATGTATAGGGATTGTCTTGAGTATCGGTTATGTTGGATAATATTTTTGTTATTGTTGACATGTTTGATGAAGGTAATTTCTGCATATTTTCAAATTTTAAATGATTCTCCAAACGAATCAATTGTTCTGGTGTGTACGATTTGTCCAAGAATTTGCAAAGAGTTTGAAGTACACGATTCATATTGAACTTCATGTCCTCGTATCTTACAATTAGGATATTGTCTTGGATTTCAGCCAGTTGAATAAATCCGTCAACGTGTTCAAAGTAGGGTCCAAAGATTAAATTGTCTTGCAAAAATGCATCCATATACGTTTCAAATGTTCCTCTAAAGCCGTGCAATTTCCGTTGATGATGGTAAAAGGAGACGGCTACATCCTTGGGGTTTCTAGCCACGTAGACTATTTTTGGTTTGACTGTCCACAACTCGTTTGGCAACAAATCGACCGTTAAGTGTGATTTGATTAACCTCTTCCCCGGTAGCTTGTCTATTTTATCAAAGCCCAGAAAGGGTATTTTATCAGTCAAAAGGCCGAGTCTGGAAAAGATTAAAATTGATTATATTGTGGATGTTTAATTAGTTGATAATTATAAAAAGTAGTTGTATTTCATAACGTTTTAACTTAATTAACATTAATATTTAATTATTCAATAGGAAATTATTAATATAAAGAAACTTTCTAAGTTCTTATAATTAATTTATTCAAGATAATAATATAAATTTATAATATTTTATTACCTATGTCTATTTCTACTAACCTTGAATTAACTGTATTAAATGATTTAACAAACAAAGTATTTGCTTTAGTAATATTTATTGTTTAAATGACTTTAATAGTTTACTTTAGAATTGATAACTTCGGCAAATTGATTGACTTTGATAAACGCTATAATATTTTTAAAAAATATCAGTTAATTCCAAAAAGATGGGATGTGTACATAAACATTAAAAACATTAAATACTTATCAGTTTCAATTATTTACAAATTATAAAATGTTAATCACAAAATATGATCTAGATTTCATTAGATCAATAATATAGTAGGTCACAGATTATTAATATTTTATTTGGATTTGTTTATTTTATTATTAAAACATGATAACCAGATGTTTAAGAAAGATTTCTAGACTTAATCAATAATAACTGATTCCAGAACATATCAAAAGTTCCAAGTGTTGATAGGTGAAGTATATAAGAATAACAAAAATTATTTAATAATTGAGATGTTTGCATTTGATTAGTTTATTAATTTATATTTCGCGGGTCGGCGTTGTACATTGGTTAAAGCACAGAATTCAACTCGAGAGGGCCCATTTCGAACCCTGATCAGACCGTATATTTTTTTCTTTAAATTACTTGTTTTCAATAACAACATTCTGTGATTAATATTTGTTTAAAGTAAATTTCACAAAAAATAATACCCCGGCCCAACTGTCGAACAACCAGCATCGTCAATGCTGTTCATTTGACCTAACAGGTTTTCAAAGATTGGATGGAATGCATAGAATCGAAGAGATAAACCGGATCTTTCTAATACTAGTAAGTTGCTGCTGTTCAATTAACGGATACAGATGAAAGTATGAATGGTTGTTGAGTCGTAGAAGAAGAAGATTATTTTTTTAATTTTTAAAAATGATATTCTTTTTATTTAGTTTCTTTACGGCTTTGACGAGAATTTGGAAATTATTTGGTTAATAATAAACTTTTTATAGGCATTTGAAATCACTGGAGATATGCTGGTTCTCAAATTAACAAAAGAGCAATTACATTTTCTTAGGAAAATGGGATATAACTTTGGCTAAAGTTAATTTATTATTAAAATAAATTGATACAAATTATCGTTTCTCCTCAAAATCACATATACATACACTCCGTTGCAAAAAGTTNATTTATTGAATTCAACCATCAATATCTCTGGTATTTTCCATAATTTAAAAATTTCCTTTGGCAATAGGATTAAGAGGTTCATTGAGAGTATAAGTATGAAAAATATTGGAAACAGGATCATTACAGCTACTTCTAGAAAACAAA
>JXOV01010321.1:2445-13860 GCA_001014945.1 Clogmia albipunctata | reverse complement strand
TAAGACCAAACCCAATATCAAGTAAGTATTAATGTTCAACAGATAATTAATTTCAAATATTGTGCTACACCGTCCGTCCCGGATTCTGTCCCGCGTAAATTTCATACAAATTTTACAGTCTAAGAGTCCGACCCATACAAAACGTTTGTGAACAAAAAAAAGTCATCCGATTTTCAAATTTAATTTTTTTTTTAAATACAGATCAGACTGGATCCTTAAAAAAATTTCCAATAAAATAATGGCAATTATGAGATTCTTATTGGTCCGTTAAGAATCTCATAACTGCATTATTCTTTTATTAAATATTAGTCCTAGTTTAACAACCCTGATCCGTGTTTAAGTATTGAAATCTAATTAAACATTTTNGCATTATTCTTTTATTAAATATTAGTCCTAGTCTTTAACACACCCTGATCCATGTTTAAGTATTGAAATCTAATTAAACATTTTGGAATTTCAGACCTGATGCCACCCTTCAGGCAATTGTTTACAAATTGGTACCCGAGTTATACGAAAAGGAGTTGTTGCGTCGGAGAGAATTTTACAGAAAGCATCCCGAAGACGCAAAGCTGACGACTCCGGAGCAAAGAGGGGAAGACACAGAAAATCTAATATTTTCGCCGAGCGAAAAGATTTCCTTGTCTATTGAATATGCCGATAAAGAGTAAGTGGAATATAATTAACAAAATGTAAAACTGTTAACTAATTAACTGAAACATTTTCAGATGTTTCAGTGATCTGGACGAGAGCTTAAAAAGTTCCATTTATCTGGAATGTTCTGCTGTTTTTACTGTGAATATGCTTCGAAAGTTTGTTGTGATGAAATACGAGATTGATAACACGCAATTTTGTGTAAGTATCTTGGTTTCGTGTGTGTACTATAAGTTGAAGTGTCTCTAATCTTGAAATTAATTACAGGTGGACATCATGTATAAAGTGAAAACAATCGTTTTATCGGACTATTACACTCTTATGGATGTGGCGTACATTTACACTTGGAAAAGGGTAAATAAGATCTTTTTAAAAATACAATTTATCATTATAATGTTTTGTTTTTCTGAATATTTTATCTAGGAAGCCCCAATGAAANTTACAGGTGGACATCATGTATAAAGTGAAAACAATCGTTCTATCGGACTATTACACTCTANTGGACATCATGTATAAAGTGAAAACAATCGTTTTATCGGACTATTACACTCTTATGGATGTGGCGTACATTTACACTTGGAAAAGGGTAAATAAGATCTTTTGAAAAATACCCTGCATCATTATAATGTTTTTTTGTGGATATTTTATCTAGGAAGCCCCAATGAAGTTCTTTTTCCGGGTTAGGACCAAAGAAATGAGTGCTCAGGAATTACCTGAAGTGCCTTTAAGACGATCTCCAAGTATTTCGACGGCCGTGAAACAGATAATTCCATGTCCACCAATCAAGAATGAGGAGATCGAGCAAGTGCCGGAAGACAAGAAGGACGTACAGGAATTGAAACCAGTTATGGATATCAGTGTAAATAATAATAGTAGTGAAGTGGATAAGAGTGTTGATAAATTGCGAACTGCTGAGACCAGTTACAAGTTGGTGAAGAAAGTGGATCCTCAACATAGTGGAAGTGATAATCAGAAACTAGTGTATACGTTTAAGCCTACTCAACCCAGATCATCAGAATCCCACCCTAAATTGGGAGATCGTTCATCCAGTGCAAAGATTAATAAGAAAGGTTATGAAAAGGGTCACTCCAAATTGAAACGGTTGATCCAAAAGTTAAGTGATGAAAGGAAAATATCCAAGCAGAAAAAGAAAGAACTCAGTTCGAATAGTACTAGTGACAGTGCAAAGAAATGTGAAAAGCTCAAGTTGAAAATTACGAAAAACAATTCAGGAGTGATGGTGATTCAGAATTCCTCATCAATTGAGAAGGATAAGAAAACCAATCCCGACGCTCCATTGGATATCGACAAAGTTGGAGAAAACGACGAGCTGAAAAAGTCATTGTTCTTGAACTCAATTCAACTGACTGCGAGGAAAACGGATTCCAATTCTGTGGTAAGTCTATATTACTTTTATTGTGTAAATACAACCTCTTTCCCTGTCTCTCTCTCTGTTGAATCAATTGAATAACCTGGGTTTCTATTAATTTAGTCTGCTGCTTCGGATAAAACAGCCAGCGTAGTCAGTAAAAAACAACCCGAAGTGAATGAGAAAAAGGAGAAAATATCGTTTGGGTTCTCCTCGTATCAATTCGAGAATAACGTGGCGAAAATTGATACGCCGCCAATTAGAAGCTCAACTCCGAATCCCCCTGCTCTCCCCGAAGCAGATAAAACAAAGGTTGGGGGGAAGAGCGAGCGGAAAACAGAGGAGACCGGCGTAGTAACCAAGGAGAATAAAACGAAAAAGCAGAGTGAATCGCCGCCAGCAAAGAAAATTCCCCCATCCGATCCGAACGTCTCCCCACAAAATTTGCCACGTCGTAAATTCTCCAACTACGTCAAAATCGCCCCTAAAGAACCTGTGGATTGGTTTTGGTCCAATCCCAAAAGTAAGCCACCACCGAAAGTTGCTCCACGTAAACCTAACGTTGATGTTATGCCTAATGGTAAAAGCAAGGTCCCAACTTCAGCCGCTCTGCCAAGTGTCACAATAATCGCCAGTCCAACAATTACCAATGTCATTACGACTGGAATGAATCCTCCGCCAACACCACCGCGACAGACGTCCAATTTGTCAGACGTCTACGCATTCCTGCACTTAAACCAGAAGCTAATGACTCCCCCTCCTCAAAAACAATTATACAAACCTCACATGTCGCATATTCCTCCGAACATGCACTTTGCGAACCAGTTCCAGACTATGCCGTCTCCCGTTTACTTACCAAGTACGGGCTGTTCTACTCCAATTTACTCGCCCAACTCTCCGCAGTATGCCCCGAATTTCAATTTCCCCCAGCAGCAGCATTTTAAATACGCCAAAATGCCGTCGTATATGACGAATTTCGCACTTCCGAAATCGGAATTAGGTAAAAAGGACGCAAAACCGAAAGCCACAACGAATGGCCAGAACAACAAGGGCGTCAATTATTTGAACAAGCTGCCACCGCCTCCAATATTCTGTGCTCCATCGTCGTCTACGGTCAGCGTGACAATGACGACAAGTTCGGTGAGTAACTCCACAATTCCCAATCATCATAATTCGGGCACCAAACGGAAAATTGAATCTGATTCTCGGCCTCAAAGCCAGAGAGAGATAAAACCCAAGGATGAGCACTCACCGGAGAAGCAGAGCAAAGTCCAGTCTCTGCTGGATTCATGCAACATTACCTTTCCCTCGTCCCTATCAATCACGATAACCAACGAGAACAGTGACAGTGATAAATCAGGGTCGCAGAGCTCCAAGCTCATGAGTCCGGTGAACAATTACATTGAAATCCTGAAAATACCCTCTGGGGAGTTAAGCGATTCCAATAATAGATTACCCTTGCCGGTCAGTTCCGCAATGCCGATTAAAAACACCAATTTCCTGCCACCTCCACCAACTACGTCGTCGTCCAGCAAGAGTCCGCCCGCCAGACCGCTGCCCCCCACAAGCTCAAAGCAGCAGCAGCAGTCCTCCATGTCCATAACACCGGCCATAACGGCTAATTTATTGCAGTCCAAGTGTAATGAATTGCTGATAAAGAAGCAGAACGAAACAGAAAGTGGAAATGGTTTGAAGAGGAAATTCAGTGATCCTTCTTTAGAGGTGACGCCAATAAATGTTGGCAAACGTAAATCTGTGTCTCCCCCCACTACACAATCATCAGAAAAGGTTCAGCCAATCGAGCCATCAGTTAACCACCAGAGACCGCTCAGCTCCTCGGGCCCAAAGCAGCTGCCTAGTCTAAACCCCATTGAAAAGAACAAACCCAATTCCCCTCCGGTAAAGGTGGCCTGCTCTCTAGCTACGAACAAATCCGCCGACTCGTTTCAAAAAGAGTTGCTCAAGTTCGTTAATGATCTGAAGAATTCTGGGCGTGATGGACCGCCGATAAAAAAAGACACGGAGAACAAGAAGGGAAGCGCCAAGAGTGGCGGAGGAGAGAACGGTAAAGAAGAGAAGCCCAAGTCTGTTAACAAGCGAAAGAACAGCCCACCCAAGACTAAAATGGAATGTGCTAACCAGATTAATACGACCAGCAATAAGGTGGCCCCAATTCCGCAGCCTCTAAAAGCATTACCGTCGCCACTGCATCATCAGCAACAAGAATTCACTGCCGCGATAATGAAGATGGCCTTCGACATGCAAACCCACCAGCAGAAAATAGCTATGCCCCAGCAGCAATACCCCATTTCGAATCTACTAACCAACAATTTTATGATTCCAAATGCTGCCGCTATGGCCGCAGCAGCAGCCACAGCCGCGATCTTAAACAGTGGTCAATCCCAACCCCAACTAGTCCAACAGCAACAGTTGAACAACTTAATCCAACAAGCCTGTCTAATGGAACATTTCCAGAGGATGAAAAAGGCAGGTTCGGACGCTCTTGAACAGATTGCTCAAAATTTGCAGCATCAAAAGAAAGCAGTGTCCCCTAAAATCGTAGAAAGTATCAAAGAAAAGCCTCTGGACAATGGGAAATGTGATCGTTTTCCCGATAAGAAAGAGAAAGAACGGAAAGAGAAACCCGTGGAGAATGTGAATAGTAATAAAAGTCTTTCTAAAGAATTGAGACTGGAGAATAATTGTGTAGAAATAAAGCAGGAAGAAAAGGAGCCTGGAGAAGAAGAGACAGTAAAAATTACGAAGACTGATCCGTCGCAACAAAATGTAATTAGTAAAGAAGCTGTTGACAAATCAGAATCTGTAGAAATTAAAGCCGAAGAAAAAGAGTAAAATTCAAAACTATATCTTTATAAGAATACTATTACAATGAAATATTTTGTACATCTTTTATATAATTAATAAATGTAAAATCGGAAATGAAATTGAACAAAGGTGTTTTAAATGAGAACTCTTGCAAAGACCGTAAGTAAAAAGTTAAATATGACATTTAATTCAAATTTATAATAGGACCGGAACTTTCTATTTAAATCCCACTGGGGAGCAATCTCGCTCCTACCGCGTTAATCATAATTAACGGAAAGCTGTTTGGAAGAGAATAAATTCTAATCCTTAACCCAATTACACACAAAAGAGTAATTTTAATTAAATTAGACCGCATCGACTCGTCCCACCTTTTCTTTAAACCTGCTCTCTCAACACACCTTTAATAAGTGGTCGTAAAATAGCTGACGCGTAAACTTAAACTCACACTCGTGCATATGCCTCAAGAGGTGAATTATAAATATTAATTCCCATGCTGAATATATATTTGAGGCATTGGCTTTAAATTACGGAAGAAAAACATACGAATCAAGAAGAAATCCACGTTGATGATTACAATGTAAGTACCCTCTTTCTGTATTTGGAATGGTGTTCTCGATGTTCAGATAAGTATAATAGTTTCAGATGTACAATGATTATGGGGATGAGATGAGAGAAGAGAAGCTAGAAATGTAAAACAAACACCTGAATAGGTAAATAGTAGTTCAAACCCAAATTGACCAAATAAAATTTATTTCCGTTCCTTGAGATAAGTATCAAATTTCGGGTAGCAATAAATTTCAGGCCCCATCTCCTCAGCTCTTGGCTTCAATAATACTTTGGCAGAGTCAATGCCAAACAGCATTTGCTTTCAACAGTCCAAATTTTAAAAAGTGTTGATCCAACGCTATTATGGCCTTGACTAATGAATTTCTTTTTTGTCTTTTCATTTGACTAAATTCGAAATAGATTTGGCATATAATTGAGCTTATTAATGTTAAAAATATGGTAATTAGAGAACCATAATTATGATTTTTATTACTCGTCAGGAAATCAGATGGCCCATCTACTGCAGGTAATTCTAGTTATGAAATCTACCTATTTTCTTTGGGGTTGTAAATGAAACAAAAATATATCTAGAAAAAACTGGCTAATTCCAAAAAAATGTGCCATAGATGTCAATCGAGTCCTTGGAAATGAACTATTGCTTTTGGTTTGCACTGACTTCTGACGTTACTAAAATATTTGTGCTAAACCCTGGACAACGGCAACTGAAAATTTAGTTTTATTTTTACACGACACAAATACTACTTCACAAATCAATAATTATATTGAATTTTTTGTAAAAATTCAAATTTTGAGAAGGTTTATTAGAAAATCTCATAACAGCCATTATTTTTTTAAGAGCACACCTTCCGGATCCAGATACACAGAATGTTAAAAACAAAATTTTAATTAAAAATTCAATTAACATTGAATTGCCATTTGCTGAATGTCAAATTCACATTTTTATTAGTTTCAAAACAGCCACCAGTTGAGCAATGTGTCGATTTACACGAAACAGTCACAAACACTACTAATTTGTATGAAACAGGGTCCCTGTTTCTTCTATATAGTGTAGCACTTATATTTTCATCTTTTTCTCACAATAAATTAAAGGGTGTCTGGCATTGGCATCTATTACTCTAGGGCGCCTCTTCCATTTAAATTTAAATTATTATGTGAAACATTCTACCACACAAATCATTTGAGGAATTATAAAATCTGAATAGAATATGCATAGCTTGAAGACTGTCTGAACCGTATTCTCAAGATGATATTCTAAACAAAATTAACTTTTCAAGGAACAATTTTTAGATAAGTCGAAAGCGTCCAATCGGTGAATAAAACAAACCGATAACATGTGGATTCTGGAAATTTCCGGTCACTCATCGGACAAATTTAAATTTTGCCCGATTTATATGCAGCAATTAGACACGTACCGATTTGCTGGCTTTTATATTCTAGCCAACGCTAACTTAACAATAAGGTTATCCAGATCTGTGGTGGTAGTAGTAGTGGAAACGTCATCGACTCCGCTGTATGCAAGGAAATTAATGATAATTTTATGACAAAAGACTTTTAAAGGAGTTATATACCATCAATACAATAATAGAANACAATAAGGTTATCCAGATCTGTGGTGGTAGTAGTAGTGGAAGTAGTAGTAGTAGTTCATACAAAATGAAAACAATGAATTATATCGGAGTCGATGACGTCACACATTCAACTGCCAATATCTGGACAACTTAGTTAAGGTTGAGCGGCTTTGATTCTAGCATTAATATCAATTAATTTGGGGAAAATACACCCTGTCCTAGAAGACAGAGGATTTCAAATTATCAACTAATGCTTGATCCATTTTAAAGACAAAATAAGTTTATATGAAAAGAATTCAGTTCGTAATGTCATCACCATTTAAATGTCATACATTATATTTCTTGCAAATCTTTAGAGGCATATTCATGTATTTAATAGAGTCACGTTTTGAATAAGATTTAAACGGTTAACGATAAAAACATTTCTGAAGTATCTAAGTTCAAACTTTAAATTATATAAAACTATTTAAAATTTTTTTTTTAATTTTATGAAATTGTACTTAGATATATTTAAATATTTACCAATTTTTATAGAAAACCTAAACCTACCTCTACAATGTAATTGACATATTACGTAATAGAATTCGATTCCGCACGACATCCAATACGTCGTATGCAAGGCCACAAACAGGTAGAAACGGGAAGTTTATTGATAAATTGGTACGAATTCGGAATGGAATGGATTTCGTAACCTACATCCCTTTTGTGGCTATCTAGTTGATGGGTTTGATGTAAAGTAATGATCGGGACAAATTCCCTTCGGATCTATTGAAATGGGGGAACATTGGTGAGGGATTCTGTTCTATCGAATTAACTCGTCAGGACATAAAAAGGGGTTTGCGGTGCAAAATTTGCTTGCTGTTTTACACTTTTTTGAGTAATGTAACAGTTTAAAGCTAATTTATATATTACCTATATACATATATTCATTTATTTCAAATGGACACTGTTCTCATATTATGTAATGACACTTTTTAGTGTTACTAATTAGTAGAAAAGTGTGGCTCTTAACGGTTTTTATAATTTATTTTTTGCGAAATTCCGTAGGTAAGTAATAGTGTGTAGCAATGTTTTTAAAAAGTTGTAACAGTATTATTATTATCGTATGAAAAATCCATTTAATTACAACAATAGGTCAAGGAAATTTTTAGAAAATAAAAATTTAATATAAAAAAATCTTCTTCCAATCCAGAAGCATGTTCCCATCCTTTTCTATGTTCATATCCCCAGACGATGACTGTTAAAATCTTCCAATGCAATGTTCATTCTGCAGATGTCAGCTACAGCAAAAACTTTTGGGCGAATTCAGGAATGCATTCGTTTTGGTAGAGATCTTCACAAATTGCTCTTGAAATCGGTGTTATGTTCAAATGAATAATTTTGATATAAATTCCTAGTAGTTCATTTTTTCTTGACGTGGACTTTGCAAATAGAATTTTGTATAATTTTGATCAAATAAATAAAATATACGGTGTAATTAATTAAATATAAATCTCTAACAGGTAGCTTATGTTCTCCCAATGCACTAACAAGGGGGAGGTTTTGGTAATATTTTTAGACTGAAATAGTTGATTGTAGCATATAAAATGTAAATATTTATATTATTAATAATAATAGAGTAAGAGCAGTCAGTTGGTTTGTTGCGTTTGAAGTACGAGGTTGAAATAAAGCAAAGTTCTAGTGAAACTGTTGTTTCTATTTAAATGGCAAATCCAGCCAGGAGTGATCTATATATATAATTTTACAGGTAACTAATTACCATGTTAATCTATTCTTCAATATATACAGCGCGAAAAATTTGGTCGCTATGTCATAGTAGGCAACCAGTAACTGTCTTTGGAAGTCTATAAACCTATATTTCGAATTATGAGAAAAAAAAATAAAAAAAATTTGAGTTCAAATAAAGTAATGTTGGCTATTGAAAACTGAGCTCATTCTGCATTGTGGATGATAATATGGGCTCAATAGGACAGCTAATAAAGACATAGTTACGATTAATATTTTCTCATATAGCGGGTTTTTCGACTATTACGCGTTACAGCTAACAAACGGCTCGACGTATTTAGTTCAAACCATACTATTTTGAAGATCACTAAATTCCCTACAAAACGTTTATACATTGTTTTGACATCTGACGACTGGTTCAAAATGCTCATATTTTTTATTTAGTTCATAGCTAAAAAAATTAGTATCCAGCT
This sequence comes from Clogmia albipunctata, assembly GCA_001014945.1. NCBI lineage: Eukaryota > Metazoa > Arthropoda > Insecta > Diptera > Psychodidae > Clogmia > Clogmia albipunctata. The sequence goes on along the minus strand of JXOV01010321.1, from coordinate 4,681 downwards.
GTCTAATTGTTATACTATGTATGGACGATATGTAGGAAATTTAAATTAAATAAAATTTAATCGAAGACCCCTGTGGTTAAACGCAGTGTATGTAAGTTTTGCTTATATTTTTAAGTAAGTTCAAAGACCCGAATGGGTCGGTACAAGCAGACCAATTTCAAAACTATGTACGAGTATAAACGATTGGTAGAAAGTGTATTTGTATTTGCAAATCTGCTATGCCGTGAAGTTGAAAGCTGTTTAGAGATAGAGAGAAGTTCCTATTCTTTTGGTTCCAAATATACCAAGGATAATGATTGCGGTTATAACCTTAATTGATTGTGATTGTATAATGTATTATTTGTTCTATGCAACTTTATTTGTTATACACTTTATTTAGTTTCCCTAATTAATTCAAAAGTGTGGTTCTTAACAGTTTGTATATAATTTATTTTTAAGGGCAGAAATACCGCATATGGTGTATAAGATATACAAAATAAAGACAGCAAATATATTGGGAAGCATATGAAAATGACAAGTATGAAATGATGAACTCCGGTCCCAACTGATAAATAAAAAAAATTGGCTTTGGATAGGGGGAATATTAATGGGACATGAAGTGAACCTGTGCTGCAAAGCGATTATTGGTGGGGTGGCTGCCTTTTGGTTGTGGTGATGGGGAATTGCGGCATTAAATGAAATTTGGTCTACATGTAGCGATAAAAACGTCCCAAATAAATGAGGGAAGCCATTAACAAATCAGCACTACTCGATACCGAATAAACTGGGCTTCAAATTGAAAAAAGAGGCCCATGGCCAGGAAATTCGATATAATTCCAATTCTATTTATTTATTCCCCACTCCGATGATAATAAAATATTCAGCAAATCAGTTCGGGCGTGAGATACCCAGACTTTTCTGTCGTATTCTCTCATCCGTGACTGGATTGCCCCGAGTTGACTTGTAATAAATTGAAGTGGAAATTTGTAAAGCAAGAAGAAACTTTTCCTGCTGCTCCTTTCTCTTTTGTGTTTGATTTACCAACATCCAGGATTTTCATTTTTATAACTTTTATTTGTCTCTCTATGTGCGAATACTCCCAAACTGAGTTTTCGCAAACTAATGACAAACCCATTTAGGATATGCAAATTACGCGCAGAGAAATTTCACAGCTAATTTAATCCTGATTTAAATTGATGATGAAATTGTGCCGCGAGTTCTTAAAGTTTTAAAACAAATCCTCCTCGCCAAAGAGATAAGGAAAAAGGGTCGTCTAGGTTCGGTATTTCCGTATACAAATTACAAGATTTATGTTGATGAATTTATTTTGAGCGGAATTAATTGCAGAGGTAATTGAAATTGCTTTATATACCTCTTGATACATTTAAAGATTTATCTAATACACGGCGAAATATACCTATGACCTATCCAAACAGCTTTAAATATCAATTTATACCGTGAAAACCAAATTATCCGAATCTTACTTAAAATACAAGTAAACCACAAATATATCATTGTGTGACTTAAACTGATGAATACAATGTTTTGTAGGTTTATCACGTTGATATAATTTCTTTTGTACAATAAATTCTTAATAATATATCCCTTCATTATAAGAATAATTTTTCTAATTGTTTCGCGGATTTATACTAGGTTAAGTAAATATCTATACTAACTGTGAATAATACTAACAACTAATATCTCCTGAAAAGTGACTATACCTATACTGCCCTAGTATGCGGTGCCGAATGGTAGGTCTAATAAACACTTTTATCCTATACCTTTTATACTATACCAAAAGTAAATATCAATTTATGAAGCAGTTGCATATTAAAAAAAATCATAATTATTTAATATATTCTTCTTCTTCGACGACGACTCAATAAGCGTTGCCGGTCTAGGTCCAATCAATTGGTTTTACGTAAACAAAGTTTTTCAAATGACTTATATTTTAAAATGCCTTATTTTAGGACGGAATGCCAACGCCGTTCTTTCCACTTTACTTGTTTGACCATTTGGAATAGATTGCCGCCAACCATTGATAAGAATTCGCATAAACTCTTTAATAAAACTTTGTATAATTATCTAATTAATGCAGAATCGGTAGAGGATCTTCTTATCAGGAATGTTCAGTAATGTCCGGTAATGTCTTAAGTATATCATTTTTCTTTATGATTGATTCAATGTGCCTTACAGTGTGATGAATATCAGTAATTTGTTGCAGTTTTATAATTTAAAATGTAAAAAAATAAATATA
>JXOV01010318.1:0-27854 GCA_001014945.1 Clogmia albipunctata | reverse complement strand
GATTTCAAGAGCATTTTGTGAAAATCTCTATTCTCTACTAAAACAAATGCATTCCTGAATTCGCCCAAAAGTTTTTGCTGTAGCTGACATCTGCAGAATGAACATTGCATTGGAAGATTTTAACAGTCATCGTCTGGGGATATGAACATAGACAAGGATGGGAACATGCTTCTGGATTGGATATAGATTTTTTTATAATAAATTTTTATTTTCTAAAAAAATTCCTTGACCTATTGCTGTAAATAAATGGATTTTTCATACAATAATAATAGTAATATATTACAAAAAAAAGAATTCGAAACTGACTTCTAGTTTTTTAAAGATGTCCCACTAACAATAATATCAGTTTTATCTAACCAAAATGCATAAACCAATTTTAGTTTACTGGTTCTAATTTTAGTCCGAAAACGGATTGGATTAAACCTGAATCATATATGAATAATGTGGCTTTATTAAATATTGAAACAAAGCTTATAGCTTTTGCAAATTCCATTGCGGTGCTTTATGCTATTTTATTGTAATCTTGTTAATTTACACCGCTTAACACTTGTTTAGATTTATGGAATGTCAATTACTCATTAAAATTATATGTTCATGATAAAGAAAAATGTGTTGAAAATTAATTTTCTATTATTTCAATGTTTAAAAAATTAGTAACATCATAGATTATTGTAATTATGCGTTCAATTTTTTATGTGACAACAACGAAGGCTATGAGAAATACGAGTAACAGCCTCTTCCGAGTTTTCTTGCAATCGCAGCCGGCGACGACGAGTCTTAACAGTGCAAATAAAACAACTTGAATTGTATAGGTGGTATAAAAAGGTAAGTAAGTTGGGGCCGATCAAGCAGTAAGCCAGTGATTGTGATCGTGCGAGCGCGGGTCTTTCATCCAAGAAACAGTGCTGTTCAACCATTACATAATTGACTTGACTCTATCAGTTTGAGATTAATTAGTGAAAAAAGAGAAGTAATAATAGCAAATTTAGGAGTTTGTTTTGAATGATTTTTATATTATTTGCTAACAAGTGCGTATAAAGTGTGCCCGAATGGGTTAAGTGTGCATTTTGTTTTCACTTTTCATTTAAAAATTAACACGACTCTTGATTAAAGTAGACTGTGCGATAATTTTCATGTCATTTAGTGGTTGTTGTTGCTGCTGATCGCAGCTAGCGATGATTTTCTCGATCGATTGATTATGAAACAATTTCATATTAAACTCATCCAAAAGTGTGTTGAAAGCCATTTTTTATTTGAATAATTTGAGTGTTCACCGGTGTTTAAATATTATTTCAATGTCATGTTTGTTCAAATGACGAAATATGGTAGAAGACTCTCATTTTTTGCTTCGAGTTTTGTAAATTTCGAGAAAAATATAAGAAAAAGACGAGTTCTTTTAAGATGGCGATCACGGCGGTTGTTTCAAATGATATTGAAATCCAAAAATAATATAATATAAAATAAAATAGTTTCTTTTACTGTTTAACAGTAAAGTCTTAACAGCTTGTGTTATATAATTATTTAATATAATAAGTACTGTTAACACACTTTCTCGATTTGTGCGAATTAAATATTATGTATTTAATTTAATTCGTTATCAATTTGTTTTTCAATTTGATCAAATAATTTTTCATGATTTTTCGTATTCATTGAAAATAAAACAAAAAACTCAATCTTGATCAAGATATTAACTTTTCGAAACAATATCGGAATCTATGGTTTTTTTAATGGTTTAAATTCTATAAAGTTTCTCTTTTTCAACAAGTATGAAAAAAGTTATTTGTAATAATATTTGCCTTGATATCAAAATACTTATAATGAAAAGAAAAAAACAAGTTTGCTGATTTAAAGATAAATGACTGTTTTTACATTTACGAGTACTTCATAAATACAAAATTTAAATTAATTTTTTTCGTTTTTTTTGGAGTACTTATAATGGATGTCATAACATTCAAGTTTCATTACGAATACTTTTTTACATTATGCAAAAAGAGTTGTTCAAAGTCTGCGAAGAAAATTGTCTTGATGGTAAAATTAAAGAGAAATTTCTTGATGAAAAGTTTTACATTTTATATAGTATTCTTTTAATAAGATGAAAAATATGATGAAAATTAAATAGTATGGTTTAACTTTAAAATAATATATGTATTTTATAAAAAAAAAATCATAAAAGTTATGTTTTGCTTAATTGGAGATAATTAACTGTCCCAGCATTTACTAATGGAAAATATACATTCAAAATATCTTTGGAAATTTTAAATTAATTTATGAAATATCTAACATTTAAAGATAAAAAATATAGTACTATGCGCAGTTGGTTAAGTGTCGTCAAAAAATTTGTTGGCTCGAATCTAGTACAACTAGTGTTTTTTTTAATTTTCAAAATTTATTTCCCATTATCAACTAATAACAATTTACGATTTAAATTTGTTTAAATACATTTACAAAAATAATATCTCCGGCCTCAACTGTCGAAACAATCAGTGTCGTCAACACTATTTGTTCAAATTCACATATATTTTCAAAGTTTGGATGGAGTGCACAGAATCGAAGAGATAATCCGGATGTTTCTATATTACTAGTAATCTGCTGCTTTTCAATGAATGAATACAGATGAAAGTTATGACAGAGATGGTCTTCTTCGTAGTATGTGTATTCTGTTTCGGTGGCAAAAACCTCTCAATAATTAGGATCTATATAGAATCATTTGTTCATGCTAATCACAACAAATAATGATTCGTGATCATGATATACAATTGCCAATTGTGAAAAATTGATTTGATAACTTTGATTGTGTTAAACAATTTGGTTATACCTAGACCGGTTACGATTGTTGTGTCGTCAAAAACACAAACAAAAAAACTATTATTTTATAGATAACAATAAATATTGTACGATGTTTGATCACATGTATTTAACTACCATTTGGTTAAATTTAAATTAATTATTTTTTAACAATCGTCTTAATTCAATTGTTTTTTTTATAAAGTTTCAACCTGATCTAACTGTTATCGATGAATAATATATTTTTAAGACAGTTTTTCAAACAACAGTATGTGTAAAATCTTTTATTGGTGAAGAATAATGTTTCTTTGCATTTGATGTTGATTTTAATATATGAATTGAATTAAATAATTTTACTAGATAATCGGTTTTACGATCGCAAAGGTGATCACCTATATATTCTTGATCACTTAGATAGTAAACGTGATCACCAATATATTCAAGATTAGTAATCAAGAAATGATAATTAATTTTCAATTTGCATGGTCAACAATTGAATTATAGCTTGGTCGTGATTGATATTTATGGAAGTGAATTTATTGAAACCGTTATTAAATAGTACTACAAATTTCATTACTAATATGCGAATGTGTGTTGCTGAATGCGAATGAATGGAATGATTGCAAAAATGGGTTTCTCATGCGATTTACATTCTTAGAGTTGGTCAACGATAATCATCAGAAAATGAAGCACTTCCTGGTTGTAGCTGCAGTGATTTTGGCGGTGGTTGTGGCAGTCTCAAATGCGACTGACGTCCGCAAATGCCAGACAGGTAATTGTGAATTAATTTATGCATAATAATTGACTGTTTCCATACTCAAATTGATTAAATGTTTATTGATAAACAATTTCAACTTGATGTAAAGCAATAGAAAAGCATGGAAATGATCTTTCTGTGGGAAATAGAATACCCATTTAAATGTTTCCCTACCTTGTGAAGGTCAAACAGAGTATGGTTGAACTTTTAGGAAAATATTACTCTAGTAATTATGACTATTACATTATTTTATGACATTAATTTTAATTAACTCAAATCATAGTTATACATATTAATATTATTTGCACGTCTGTAAAGAGTAGGAAGTCAAATGTCCGGAAAATAGTTATCCAGCAACATTTTTCAGTATCATTTGTCATAAATGCTAATTGAATATTTATGTGACTTATATAACGCACTTGAACTGACGTAGATTTAACATAAACAGTTATGTATTTATTATGGTTTATGACTATTTATAATAATCAATGATATGACTAAGCAAATTAAACTCATATATTAATTATCACTTAGTTGCGGAACGATCTAACATTGACCATGTCAAAATTACAAACTTTATTAGACAATTGGGGTCATTTTTGAAAATGCTTTTAGCAAATAATAATTTTCATTTAAATGTCATGGAAAATGTATACAAAGTTTATTTTGTTTGTCAAATTCCACTTTAATGTGCTAAGTGTCATAAATGTTTTCAATTTAATAGTCAATGCTTCTTCTACAAAGTGATCCATAATTCAATCATGTTTAATTATGCAATATTCAATAGCCGCAGCCAATCACAAATCATGTTAATACACCAAATTAGTACTGTTAATATTACACACAATTACTAGAAATAATACTTTTATATGTGAGTAGCATAGATGGAAAATATATTTGGACATTTTTTTTGGCACTTTTATTAAGTAGGCTTTGATTTATTAATCAATTTGAATTTGTTCTCATTAAATGACCAAAAGCAAATTGTTTTAAAATGTTATTTCTGGTTTTTGAACATGGTTTAATTTTTGAATGCTATAACGGGTATACCAGTTATACCGTGTATGGTGATCTAGTTCGAACCTTAAAGCTTTTGATATTTCAACTAAATCCATACAATTTTGTACTCTCGGTAATTTGAACGAAAAAAATCTCTGCAATTTAACAAAACCACTCAGTAATTCAAAATCATCGCTGTTTACTACTAGAAACTGTTACAATTCAATGTTTGTTGTTGCAGCATTTCAGGTACCTTTTCTCTTAAATGTTACTTCTCTTAAAATGTTACTGAGCTGTCTGAACAACAACAATGGAGCTGCGCTTGATAATTCGAAGTATTTTAAGGGTCCCTTGGAGGTTCGAGTTATTGAAAGTCGACTGTATATCGAAAAATTCAAACCGAAAGATTCATTCGCTTGACAACTTCTTCCCTTAATTGTATATGGTTAGACCTTAATTTAGTACTGGGTTGTTTTCTTATTCTTTACTTCATATTTCACGAAAAATAGCTCATAAACTTGCGAATTGTATAAAATCTTGTAAAAACTAGTTGGAGAAATTAATTAAACACTCGAGTTTAATTAGGGTTCTTTTTTCCTCCACGTTGTTTAAATAATTATTCAACAATTCTATTTTTTGTTTAGTTGTAATTTAATTAATTAATAATTTAATATTTACAGACAATGCTTTTCGCAATATTTTATTATGATTTTCTTGTGTTAACCAAAATTTATATTCAAATGAAGATTATCATATTTTCAATGAAGTTTAATTAATATTTTGGCTAATTATACCTGAAAGGCATATTGAAATTCGTGTTTAAACTTGTTGTTATTGATAATTTTATTGTTTGTTTTCTAAATTAAAATCTAGTTTTGTGTGTGAATTTCCAAATGTTTGATTTGGAATTTCCGCAGAAATAGGAAGTAGGTTTTAAGTTATAAATAAATATTCATTTTTTCTAATTTTTCAATGTCAAGTTATTATGGTAATAATAAGTGGATTGCAGTTTTATAGTTGTATTATTTTTATCAATAATTAAAAGCTTAATTCATTTATAAAGTTAATATAAGCAAAAAAAATTGAATGAATTTTTGGTTAAAATAAATTCATCAAACCGATTTTTGGAGGTCGTTTCTCAATGTTCTATTGTAATGAGTATTCACGAAAAAGTAACATGACTTAGTATTGATAATTTGAATATGATACTACGCTGTAAACAGAATAATTTCTAAGTCTTACTTAAAATGAAGCCGTTTCCAAATTTATTCCTAAAACTTTTAAGAACATTCAGTTTTTCTTCTTCTAATTAAATTAAATATTAATAATTGACTTTGAAATCAAAACTGGTTATGTAATTAATCGGCGAATTTCTATGTCAGCTGTTTATAGAAACTAGCTTGAACTTCAAACGCTTTTGGCCTGGTGCAATTGCCGACCGAGAAAGACAATCGAAACAGGTTTCAAAGGTTCAAGGCGAATGCTTGGCGGCAGTCTATCGTGTGTCATCGATAAAATTCTACACATAGTCCAGATGGCGAGATATGAGATTTAAATTTTGCACCAGTTCAGCCACACAGTTTGTAATTGCCGTAAATCACGTTAGCTATTAATTGCTAAGCAAGAGCACCTCCAATTAATTTTGTTTAAATATTAAAAAAACAGCGAATCGGTTTGGCTTGTTTGTATATTAAAATAAATGTGAGTGTCGTTTTTATTGAACTTTCTCAATGCAATCGCGTGTTCGCCTTGAGTTGATCTTCTCTTTTACATTGTAAAAAAATTCCATGTTTATTATAAAACAACTAAATATTTAATTAAGTGGGTTTCAAAAAATGTTTTCGATTTTGAAATTAATTTTATATACTTGAACTAAAATTTACTTGCATAATTAGGTACAATAATCTTTTCTAATTCTAATATCTTTTCTTTTTATTATTAAATCGTGTAATACTAAATAAAGAAGAAACTTATAATACTTGAGGTTTATCATAAAGGCCGCACCATGTATTTTTACAGAAATTCGAAGAATTTTTATGATTTTTATGTTAATTTATTTAAAAATGCATAAAATTTTGTATAAAACACGGTCGATAAGCATTATTATTACATTGTTGTATAAATAACTATTAAGACTAGTTTCTTTTATCATAACGCCACAAATTAAGCATTTAAACAAAAATAATTTTATTTATCCTATTCTTATAAAAAAACATACCCATGAGGAGCAGGAGGTTATAGGCGTCAATATTGCTCTTTAAGGATTTGTTCTCGTCAGGATTTAGCGGTGTCTCCTCAGCAGAGCCTTTTCCGCTATATTTTGCTTGCTTGAGATTCAAAACTCACCTTGTCTTTTACCTTACTTTGTTCTGCTTTGATTTGGAGTCTGCTGATAGTAGACATTTATGCTCACTTGCACAAGAAGAAAGCTTTGAAGAATAATTATAATTGTGCCAAAGAATAAATGAATCAGGTCTTTGTTGGTTCGAACAATAAGAGTAGTACTTATGTTTATTATGTCATAATTTATAAAAATATATATATGAAATTATGAAATGAATGAAAATATGAAATGTTTTGTAGGGGCAGAGATAGGAATTAGGGTAATTGGAAAAGGATGGACAAGACAGGGTACTCCAATAATTAATTTTTACCACTACAGAAGTCTGGAGATTGAGTGATCGACATAGTGAAATCTAGTTCGTTCTCTTCTTGTAAGAGTGCGGCCAAACATAACAAACATATGAGATGAAACAATGTATAGATATTTTTGTGTGTGAAAATATAAAACATAATTATGATTTACGTTTTTGATAATAATTTTATTGAAAATGCTTAAAGATTTATTTGAAACACTTTGAATAACACCTATTTATCATATGGGTATTTTTGTTAAAATTCGTTACGATCGTTATTTTTGATAATCCTAGTATTTAATTTGCTTTCAATTCTTTAAATTAAAATATTACTTATATAGTATAATTTATTAATAATCTCTTTTTAATTATTTTCAGGTGGAGCCCGAAAGTTGACAACTGAGGAAGTTGCCGTCACGAAATGTAAAACCGGAACTTGCAAATTGAGGCGCAAGACCGAAGTTGGGGTGAAATTGCGGTTCACTCCTGAAACTGATATCAAGGAAATGACCACCAATGTTCATGCTAGAATCCTCGAGGTTCCATTCCCTTTCATTGGCGTTGATGGAACTTCTGCTTGTGATAACATCTATGAAGCCGATGGAACCACCAAGACTAACTGTCCTCTGAAGGCTGGCACGGAATACGTTTACATCAACAGGTTCCCCGTTCTAGAACTCTACCCCAAAATCAATGTTGTGGTCAGATGGGCCCTCAATTCGGATAACAAGGACGTCACTTGCTTCGAATTGCCCGCTCAAATTATTTAAATAGTGCACTGTGTGCACATAATATATTATTTTATTATATTTTGTCTCAATAAAATTTTTGATATTATAAATGAGTTTTAATGTTTTAGTGAATAATGTTTAACAAGTGAGTAAATTTTTATAACACTACCTTTTCTCGGAATTCAAGTGATATCGTTGTTTCAGGTTTTTTCTCTAAACTTCATCAATTTGAACAATTTTTTTAAAAGTTTTTTATGTTTTACCTTGAAGTTAATTAAAAAAAGGAAGCTAAGAGTTTTTAATAAAAATTAATTAGAAATAATTATATAATTTTATATTCTCAAATAGGAAAAAAATCGCATTTTGTTGGCAACGTGCCTTGAGCAAAAACCATTTTATTAATATATATATATATATTAAGTAATCAATTTATTCAAAATTTATGTGTCCGTGTAAATTTAATGCGCACGCCATAATAAACAAATCCCTTTCAATTTCTTTAATTTACTAATAATACACTGAAGACCAATAATCATGAAAAGTCTAAACCCGTTGGTTGAGGCTAAGACTCCCCATGTTCCTTTTATGAATTGAAAGGGACAATTTAATTTATTAATAGCACCTAGGCCAGCTGAAAATGTTCCAGTCAATCCTACCCGCCCATGGATCGAACCAACGGCCTCCGAGGAAGCAGTCGAGTGCGTTACCACTCGGTTATAAGACGATGCTCGCCACAATTAGGGTTGGTTTATTTACGGCCAGGTAAATGCTGATTAAAAACAAATTTTATAAAGGGGAGTTTAGAGCGATGAAGAAAAGAAAATATAAATTTGCCACATTGCCCGTCAAAAATCGCCTGAAGAAATAAACGGGAATCGAATGCAGACAGAAAGTAGATGCCGTACGTACTGTCATAGGAGATGTGGTCGTCACAATATCACAATATTGTATTTGATGTATGAATTGAAAGCTAATTTGATAGTTTTTAATAGCTTTATTTTGATTTTTAGTGAGAAGTTCTGTAACGATAATTTTTTTCTGAGTATAAATCACACATTAAACAATGACATTCCTAACATAAGTAACAATTAATTAATATCATACTTCAATCTTTTTATTTGGATTTCCCTTGTACAATTCCAAAATTGATAATTTTTTATCGTTCAAAACGAAATAATCGAAAGTTTCGAAAATTTTGTGTGTGCAGTTGCTAAGACTAAAAATAACTCCATAATACTTTATTTGTATCAGATTAAGTTTTTCGCGAAATTCAATTGTACACCTGTTATTGTTTGATTTTGAAGCAGGTGGTTTTGAATTTCAATGTAATGCAATGTGTCATGTAATTTAACTCTTTCGTGTGAAAATCTCTAATTTGATTAGAATGTTTTTATTAAAGCTAGAGATGATACGAGATAATCTCGTTTGTTTTGTTATAAAACTGGAACGATTTGATTTTGTAAACTCAAAACAAGTCATTAATTGAGAACAATGGGTAGAAAATTTGCTTTGATATTTGTACTAGGGCTTTGTGCCAGTGCTTTGGGACGAGTAAGTAAATTGTTATATACAAAAAATGATACCATTATTTTATATAATATTGCCTCTTTTAAATAAATCGGAATATATCAAAGTCATAATATACTGATTTTATAGTAAAACCTTTGTATGATTTATAAAAATGTGAAATTAATGGTAATTCTTCTTCAAATAATATAATAATAATATTTTATTACCGCTTTTTATATCTTACATATTTAGAATTAAATTTAATTTTACAAAATTTTCACTTTTTCTTAATATTGTGGCATCAATCCTTGTCCAGTTCCTCTTTCATTGAGCAGTTGTTCAACCGATATCTTGTCCGGACAGCAAATCTCTCTCAGCTATTCATTCCTCATTATTCGTTACCAGATCTAAAACGAGCGATCAAGCTGGTTTGCCCTCGGTACAGATACCAGTGATACCACGGAATCCTGTCTGTATGAATAAATCTGTAATGAGAGAATTTGAGGACATTAAAAGCTGGTATTGCCAGCATTCGACGTCTTTATCTATTAGATTCTTTCATAAACTCTCCCCTCTATTTAATGCTGCTTTGATTTGTAGTTCAGATTATCCATTCCTATTTCAATATCTACGTAGACTTTCTGTCCATGGTATCTTTAGTCCCTTACGTACTCTTAAGTACTCTCTCGACACTTGACAAGGGCTATCAAATAATATATTATTCAAGTTTTAATGGAACTAGATTTAAGTTTAGTTTATTCATCTGAACTTACTGAGAAAAAATATCATCATTTATTTCAAATGAACTATTTGTTTATATAAATTTTCTTCATTTATAGGTTGATGAAGTAAAATTGGAAAAGATTGAATTTTCACCAGGATCAGAGGAAGTCTTCACTTTTGACTACACGATGACCGAGATAAATAAAACTGCATTTGCCATAAGTGCGACGTATACTCAAAAAGTGGACATGGACAATGACTGGAAAATGGAGATGGTTCTTTCGATGGGCGACGATATGGGTAATTTTATTGAAATTTTCCGGTCTGATCCAATGGGAGTTTGCGATATGGCAATGCAGGCGAAAGAGAAGGGAATGCCGAAATTCAATGACGAGGAATCCAACATGCCTGATCCCAGCATTTGCCCAAGACCGAAAGGAACCTACAACATTCAACGGGATGTGGTAAACTTTGAACCTATGTTCGCTGCTGCGATGCCGGGTCACTTTAAAGTGGATATGATACTTAAACATATGGGAGTGGAGAAAAGTGTTTCATCTCTCCACTTTGTTATGAGTTAAAAAATGGATAAAAATCTTTTAAAGTGCGAAAATTATGTTAATATATTTGAATTGAATAGTTGATAGTTTTGTGTAGATTTTTCTCTCTATCTCAAAATAAAAGATATGAAAATATCAACAATTGTTTTATTAAAAGTTTCTGCATATAACAATGGGTTAATTGATAATATTTTTGGAAATTCCTTGGGATAAGTGACTTTATTGCTTTCTTATGTCATTTCGTGAAACTCAAATTCTTAACGTAATTAAAAAGTAACAAAAAAATAAGGGGTTTCCAACAAGAAACTTCATATTGATATTGGATATAGCACCGAATAGTTTCTCATGGTTCTGTTTCCAGGACCTTATGCTTTGTTTGGCTTAATTGCAATTGGGGAAGTTATCCAGGCTATACCGAGAAAAATCTGGAATTCTCTGATATCACATTTTAATTTTATTTTATTTTTCCATACAATAATAATAATCCTTTTTGCACTTCCGTATCGAAACATACGCTTTTTGATATACATTTGAGTTTCGTAATGTTTCACTTTATGACACTCAGTGAAGATTGTGAACATTTATTTCGCTAGGGGAAAAAATGTCATAAACTATCCAACAAATTTGTTTCAAAGTCAAAATTTGGTCGCCATTGTTGCCCTTAAACCACACCACGGCTATGCCATAGGATCGTGATTAAGTTTCAATTTAATTAACGTTTCCTGTTTTACAATTTTAATATTTACCGTTTCAACAGCCATCTGCATATAATTTGACTACTTTTGTTTGATTTTTGGCACGTAAATTATAGTAATAGCCTTATATTGCTTTAAATAGAAGTTTATTTTACATAAATTAAAGCAAACAAATGTTTCATGGCACAATAAAATAGGCATTTCCCTTATGACCAAATAGTTAAGAGGAATTCTAACGGTTAGAATTCCTCTTAACATTACGGTAACATTACAAGTTAAGATTTCACTTGAAACATTTGTTAAACATGTCAATTTTTAAATTTTCCTTGTATAATGAAATTTAATGTGAAATTGTAAAAATTTTAGTGCTCATGGTTGGATGCAAAAACCTGCTTGGGTTTAAAGTTCTGTTTTTTAACTCCGAAACGTTGAAATACTCGCCTTCGGCTCGAATGTTTCACACTCGTTAAAAAACAGTTTACTTTACAACCTTGTAGCAAAAATAACTATTTAATGAAATTTTCTTAGATCAAATCGCACTCGGGTCTTTTAAAATTTGACGAATTTCGATTTAAAGATCTTAAATAGTCTGAATTCTGAATAATGCTATAGACCGTAACTTTTATGTGATTGAAAAAAATCGTAGTGTTAAATTTTTCAGATTTCTGTAGCGAAATTACGACGGACTAAAATGTTACAATTTTGGTGACTTTCGATATGTTCCTTCTTGATATATTGTAATTTATTTCTTTTTCAATACTTTGAGGAACATATGAAATTTAAATTACCCGTGGTAACTTTTCGTTAGTCGTTTCTGTTCAGTGTAACAATGATTATGATAATTGTTAATTGGTATTGGATGGTGGGCGCAGAACCCGCTCGGGGATTATAGCCCTAATTCACATATAAAATATATGAATAAGATAATTGTCCAAATGCACGAAAACGTGTCATTAGGTGTATGGTGATAATTGTTAATAATAAAAAAAAAAATAAATAAAAAATAAAAAATAAAAAACCTGTGAGATCTATTGCGTATTTGTCCATGTGTTAGTTTTAGGTCAGGAGATGTGTAACTTTCCTAATAAAAGTCACAATCTTCCGGACCGCAATATTTCTAATATCACTTGTTTTCAGCACTTCACGCTGTTGACTAATCCTCTTCCAGACCTAATCTGCAGACGGTCTCATCTGAAAGGGCCATTTTATTCAGATGGTTTCTGACTGGATAGTGTCCTGTTAAGAAACCAACTGTCCTGCTAAGCTTGCATGTGCCTCCCAGGAGATAGGGATTTATGAAGTTTTTAGTTGGAGTGACCTGTGATTTTTCTAAAAAATTAAAACAATATAATTGATCAGCTCAAAGAGTTAAGCAGATTCAGCAGTAGTTAATAGGAGCTAGAAAGTTAACAGCTATGAATTTCCAAGTAAGAATAAATTAGATATTTCTTTATATTTCTTATGAGTTCATAAGTACTGTTCTGTGGTTTTGTGGATAATTTTAGAATTTCAATTTGGAAAATTTTGAATAGACTTAAATACTCTGATTAGATAGAGGAGGATTAGCTTTATTTAATTAAACATCTGATTGAGTTATTTTTAAAATAAAAGGTACTAAATACAATGTTTTGGAATATTCTAATAGAAAGGTCATTTTACTTAGATATTATCATATTATAATACTGATAACCTGATCAAAATCCCGATAAGTGAAAGATAATGTTTTCAAAAATAACAATCTAATGGATCACTTAATTGAATTGATAGTGAAATCTACATCCTTATTAACGCCTTACTAATCAATCACAATTTCAAATCAATTGCAAATTGATTTCTATAATGATATTTTATGTCTGGGCTGCTTGATACTGGATTTGGAATACTCTTGATAAGAACAGAATAATTGTTGTCCAAAAATAGTATAATCCTAATATCAGTCACCGATTTAAGTCCATCTTAACCAATTACGAATCCCGCATTGCGCTAAACAGATCGTTTTTTTGCAAACAACATTTGTCATGACGATTTTAAGTCGTTGTCTGGCAGGTACTGAATTGATAAGTGACCACCAGCGAAACGTGCTGGTCTGGATCTGTGAGCCGTTGGGGGAGTGAAAACCTCCATTGTGACCGAATCGATAAAATCGGTATGTGCAATTGGTAAAAATAAAATGTTTGATAAAACGGAGATGATAAGCCTGTCGTCACTACGATAAACTACTACTGAACCTTATCGGCGCTGGGGTCTATTTATATTTACAAATCAGATCCACCATTCACCAGTAGCCTTTCAACAAGTGTCGACGCATTTGTTTACCTGCGGTGATAAAATTGGAACTCATTCAATTGATTGGTTCGAAAAAATTATGAAAGTGAAGTGTAAAATGAAGCCAGTATGGACTATCTTTCTTCTGATTAATGCAACAGGAATTGTTTCCGGTTTTAGTATCGCGACCAGGCCTCATACCCTAACCTTCGAAACGTGCACTCCTTACGGTTCGTTTAATTCACGTGCAAGTGAAATTTGTGTTGTTTTCAATTATTCATAATGTGACAAGATAAGGAAACAATAATGGATTAGCCGATTTTGTCAAGTGATTAAGGTTTAAATCATGGGATTTCGATATTGAAGTTCATACGTGTTTTGGAATTACGTTCTTTTTTTAATGAGGGTACTGTTATCGTATTAAAGATTGTTTGGATTTGAAACAATTTTTAAATTATTCTTCAATAAATGATGAAGTCACCTTCAAAGAACATAGGAAAATTAAATGTGTAAAAGACATCTGTAATCAAGTTTAATTTTAAAAACCAGTTCTCTAAAAGTTTGGGTTGTGATTTTTTCCATTTGTTGTTCTTATATAAGAAAAAATTCTATAATCTTTTCATTGTTAGAGCCGAACCTGTGTATTGTTAATATCTCTGGAACCAGAGGTTTCAGAATTGTCCAGTTTACACTCTATTCCTTTTTAGAATATCGCTTACATAATACTAATACTTCTTCTTTAGTCATTTGTGGTTAACTGTGGTTAGTACTCAATTTTTTAAAAATTTTGTTATATTCTTCTTAATTTGGAGTTTTCATTTTACTCTGGACTCTCGTGATCTAAGTTGTTTCTGGTTTCTTCGGCGTTTTTTGAATCTGAAGGTTTTCTTGGTCCATGTAATCCCTTGGTCATCTTATAATGATGCCAAGTAGTCTAAATCTTTCAACCAGTTTGTTCCTTGTCTTTCGGCTAGTTGCTCAGATAGGCATGAGCCGATTTTGGGATTTCATCCGTGAATGCCTCAAGATTCTCTGGTACCTCAGCTGCTTCTTATTTTTTTTATAGAATTAATGTCGATCGGCATGCTTCAATCTTAGCCATAAGAAATGCGCTTCATAATTCTCTTAGTTAAGCACCAGTAGAATATAGTAGGACCTAAAGGAAGACCTGGCTCCAGGCACTTAATGAAACGTTCCTTAAGGATGTAATCGTTCTTGGAATTATCTTTATTTTCCTATTTTCGAAAGCTTCTTTCCTGTCAGGTGTAATACTGAAAATGTGTACTACAGTAGTTTTAGTAGTGTTACAGAACAAAATTTCAAAAGGTCTATTTTGAATCTGTATATGCATGCATTTTCGTTTTGAATATGTGGAGCTTTTATACATTCCGATCCATACATTTTCGCAAGATAGGGTCGAGGCCAGATACTTAAATTCTTTTACACTATGGGTCCGTTTCGGATAAAGATAGAAGACAGTGTTATAAGTTGGATATAAGTCTTGTTGCAAGACTTACTCGTATACATTGTTTTGTGTAGCTTATTGACCATTTTCTTCACCACACGTTCAAAATATCTCAAAGAAGGTTCACCGAAAAAAATACAACTTCTTCCGCATATAGATTATTGCTTAGTCTTTACAAACTTCGAGTTGGATAGTCAATTACCTTAGTATTTGAATAAATTAAACAAAATGGGGCTAGAACAGAACCCTGTTGTATAGTCATTTTCTTGTCGTGGCAATCAAGGTATTGTAATCCATGTGATTTAAGTATTTGTTAATCTTTAATATTGTAAGTTATGGTATGTAATCTTAAAGGTCCTACGATTACGTTTTAAATACCTTAAAACGTAGTTATAGGTCACACTTTTTATATTTTAAGTCTGAGTACAAAGTACGAATTACAGTCAATGAAACATATTTTGATCAATTTCGTGTTATTTGATATAAATATGTATTTAAATTTAAAGACATTTCATTTTTACAGTTTTTAATCTTTTATTCCCATTGGTAAAAAAAACCTGATTTTTGGTTTATCCTAATTATTGGCAATTTAAGTGATTACCTCATTACAAAGTCATTCCTTTTTATAGAATGTGGTATTTTTAATCTTTTGGACTAACGCCCCCCATGGGCATCTTGGTCATAGTTTTTTCATTGAAGTGTAATTTTATGGAGAAAAAACTAATCTTTATAACACTAATAATATCCAAAGAAATTTATAGGTAAAATAGATAAGATAGAAAAAAGTTGTTTTGTAATTTTCAAAATAATTTAGATTAATCGTATTTCCTAAGAAGTTAATTAGATTTCATTTTTAAATTTGAACAGAATATTGTAGTATTTGGTTATAAGTTTGTAATTAAATATATAATATAATTATTTAAATTAAGCGATAATAATTCTAATCTTAACCATTAAATAAATTAAGCCCAAATTATAATTAACATTAACTCATTTCATTTACAGATACTAAATTAGAGCTGAGAAGCCTGATTATTTCTTCTTGTAACTCTTCACCGTGTACTTTTCCTATTGGCCAAGTTGTGAAAATACATGCCTCATTCTACAATCACGGTAAATTTAATCAAAGAAAATATATGTAAATTTCCTTTAAACTTCAAACAACTTGCAGGAGATCCAATATCAGCCTCTACTTTTAGTCATCAACCGCACTGGTTACTTAATAATGTTTACACCGAGACCTCAATGTCAGTTGAGATCAAACCCAATTCAATAGATGAAGAAATAAATATCATCGCTACAATGAACGTGTCTTCTAGTCTACCTCCACTGAGTGGAACCTTAAACTGGCGCCTCCTCGATGAAACAGGCACAAGAATCGCCTGCTATAACATTCCCATTCAACTAGTCTTTGCATAATATTGCCTAATTAGTAGCGAGAATCGCTTGGACCCTGTTGTAGTCAATAATAAATATCTGCTCATTAATTTATTTGAATTTACTGTAATAAGGATTTTTTTATGATTATTTATTTTTGTTATGATTATTTCTGTAATAAATAAATTGAAAAAATATAATAAGTTAGTTATCTTTAATTAACCCAAATCTCACTTACTTTTTGTGATAAAAATTATAATAAAAATCAGAACAAAAATAATATTAAAATTTAATATAATACACTATCATGACAGTAAATGAAACCCATAAATGACAATAGTGAATGCAAATAATATGAATGTTTTTCAAAGATGTTTACAGCTTAATGCGAATGAACATATTTATTTAATTTATTCGACTATAAAATTGTTAACCCTTTGAGTATAGAACAAATTAAAAACTGAAATTTTTAAAATAAGAACATAGGAGAAAAACATTCCAAATGTTTCTCTTATTAATTGCCGATGGAAAGTTTCACCACTTATTTATTATAACAGGATTTAAATACAGAAAATATATTATTAGACTTAACTTATTTGTCTATTTATTAAGAACTGTACAATCATTAATTTGGCTTAACCCTTTTTGTTTGGAACCTACATTTTTAACCCATGTGACGAAACATCTCCAATGGCAGTATTTACAGTGTCTTATATTTGACTGTATTTCATTTTTCTCCATCAATGAAATACGACGAATGTGATGATGAAGCGTTTTCCATTTTTACATCGCGCTAATTGTGCGCTCATTAATTTGTAATTGCAGTCTTTTCCTAGTCGCAAATAAATCAACATCAAATAGTCCGCGCTGGTTTAATTGACACGAACACCACAGTATTCATTAATTAATATTTTTGATATTGCCCTTTGTGAGTATTTGAATATTATATTAGGATTATATCAATTATAGGAAAATCTAGAAGAAAATTCAACATTTTATATTATTTTTAACTGTAGACCCTAAACTCTTAACCTCTCTTTAATTAGAGGTATACTGTAAATTATACAAGTTATAATGAGGCGATATTTTGTTGTATTTTTATGATATTTACATAAATAAAATATATAGATCAATATAAAAACACTATTGTTTAAAAAATAACTATTTTGAAAGTAATATTATATTTATAGAACACGTAAAAAATGTTTAAATAAATAGAAGGATTAAGCCATATTCAATTTATATTCGTTGACATTAAATGACAAAAAGTAAAGTTCTTCTTAAATGTTGATTATAGATTTTAAATGTGGTTTAAATGATGGGTGCTATTACGGGAATATTATTGATACTGCGCTTGGTGTTCTATATCCGTGATATTTTGAAACATTCAGACCAAAAGTTCTATTCGCTTGACAAGTTTTTCCTTAATTGTATGTGTTTAGACCTTAATTTAGTACTGGGTCGTCTTCTTATTCTTTACTTCATATTTCGCGGAAAAATACCTAATAAATATGCGAATTGTATAAAATCATAAAAAACTGGTTGGAAAAACACATAATTAAACACTCGTATCTATTAACTCTACTCGAGTTTAATTATGGTTCATTTTTCCCACACGTTGCGTTGTTTAAATAACTATTATTGTTGTAAATTAACATTTAAGACTTATTGAATGTTCATTCACTGTAAAATCCACCGGGCGTCTCCACATTTATGGTGAATATTTTGAAAATTCACCACAAAAATTATGTGGTACAAAAAAAGGAACGCTTTTTTAACTTTGAATAGAAATTCGGATACAAAATATGGACTATTTGCATTTAAACCCTGAACTAATCATCCAATGGAACGTATTCATTTCATAAACAAACTTTCGTATACCAAATATAAATTCTAGAACGGTGATGGACTTATTGTCTCTTTGGGTCCTTTATATGGTAAATGAATGAATAGAACTTATAAAATTTTTAATATTTAAATAATTTAAAACATTATGAGGACGTAAAGCCGGTTCGCCAATGAACTGCACTGAAGCATCTATCGACGATATTAGGAATTACCTCATATATAAAACCGAAATGTTGCAAGCCCGTTGGTTGAGGTTGCGACCCCCCATGTTCCTTACAGGAATTGAAAGGGAAAATTAAGCAATGGAATTACAAATCGAACACGATACGCGATACATCAACAGGGGAAATATTAATGAATTTAATCAGATATGGCCAATGTAGTCACCGAATTTACAGAGGATACAAAGAGCGAATCTGATGAAACTGGACAACTGCTACTACAAGCCGTGTCGCCTACAAAAAAGATTGTTGTGGAAGAGCTTCTGCAATCAGAATCAACGGTTTCACAGGTGCAATGTTGTTTGATTAGTTTGTTTGTTTATTATACTGTTTCTCTATTATTGAAATAACTTTTTTAATATCCAGAATCTTTCTACGCGACACTACGAGAGACACAAGACCGAGAAAAGTGAAAAATTATAATTGAAAGAACACGATATATCATGATCCCCAGTCATGGGGAAAACGACTAGAGAGAGAGAATTTTAATGCCATTTTCCGAGGAATATTCTAATTAATGATTTGAAATTTATTATGTTATATAAACTTAAGTTTTATATGGCTGCCACTGTTGTTTTTATACTATTTTATTTAGCTACATGTTTCCATTTAAGAGATATTTTTTTAATTATATTTGTAACATAAACGTTTTATTTAAATCTTTATGATTCACTTAACTACTATTTTAATTATTTCAAATACAGCAGAAGTTGGCTAAGAGAACTATGGATAATTGTAACAATCGCCTTATAAAAATGCCTAAGATCGACATTATTTACATTCACAACTATAGATAAAAAATTTATTGAATCAATCGGATAACTGATGCAAATTATTATTTCCTCGAAATGTTTTTAGTGAGCGACTTCTACTGTAAATTTTAAAATACAAACATAAATGAATGAATTCCGTTTAAAAGATAATTTTTTCAAATCCTAAAAAAATGCCATATTTAATTTGAGCTTTGTAAAATTTTTTCGATCAAATTTTATAGTTTATTTTAAAAATATGATAAATGAAATTATGATTTGATTTTTTTTGCGGTGGTAAATAAAAACGTTGAACCAAATACCTAAAAAAATAGTAAGTAAGAGATAAAAGTTCTGTATACGATTTAATCAATATTAATTAAATTTAACTTTCTTAATTTAAAATAAGACATTTTTATTTAAAAAATTGCAATTGAGTTTTATTTAAATTTGTTGTTCTGAATCAGTATTTAATCTACAATCAGAACTGGCATACGGAAACAAGTCATAACAGTTTCATCCTGGTCGTAGATTTTAAACCTGAAGTCAAAATCAGCGCCAACCTCCATATCAGGCATCCAATCCCAGTTCATAGCCCAAGTGAATTGATCTCCAGAGCTGAGCGGACAAGTGGTGCCGACCAGATTATTGCAACCATCAGCTACATCTTCGGGGAATTCCACAGGTATTTCTGCTTCAATTTCATCAGGGAGCTTGAAGAGCAGGACTCCATTTATGAAAATAGTTTCAGTGTCGTAGGCTAAAATAGAGATCATTTCAAACCCCTTTAAATCGAAGAAGGAATATAATAATTACGCGCAATGATGTCGATCTCAAACTGTAGTGGTTCAGAAATGGATACTTCACATTTTCCAGATTCACAGCCGTCCATTCGCGCATCAACTGGTAAATAGCTTTCACCAAATATCTCTGTAAGATTGAAGAAAAAAATAATAGATTATTGCATAATTAAAGATAAAATAGCTGTACCATCACATGGGGCGACTTGGACGGCAAAAACTGCCGCTGGCAGAGAGACCAAAGCGATAAGTAAGAATCGGTGCATGGTGTGATGTTCTTCTGATTATCTCACAAGCTACTGAAGTAAGAAAGCACAGTTTTTCGTCTTTTATTCCCTGACCTAATCTAATTAAAGCTCTGATAAGGTTCAATAAATTGGGAACTTATCTCCGGTAGTTCGTCAATAAAACTAATTAACTCAATTTGATAACACTATCAGGTGTTATTCAATTGTTTTCCATATCAGAATTGAGAACAAAAACATTTAATTGGTCAAATAAAGTAATTTATTGAAGACTCATTTTTTCTAATTATTGTGGGTGTACTGGACAGTGAATTGGAAGCAGGAGAACATTTGTTCGTCTTGGTCGTAGTGTCGGACCTCAACGTCGTAGTCGAGATCTCCAAAAGCGAAGCTCTTGTACCAGTCCCAGTCGATGGCCCAGGTGTTGGTAGATCCCGAAGCCAGGGGGCAGCTAGATCCAACGAGATTGGCGCATCCGTCAGAGATGTCAGCGGGGAAATCAATTGGCTCTTCCATTGGGACATCATCAGGTCCGTAGAAGATCAGCTTTCCAGAGGGGTTGAAGTAGGTGATGGCGTTGGCTGAATTTAGAAGTGAAATAGTTTAGAATTTACTTTAGCGAAGTTTTTTTTTTTATTTGATTCTAGGTTAAATAGAATGAGTTTATATTAGTTTTTTTTTAAATTTGTTGTATTTGAATGATGTTGATTATTAATTTGAAACTTCTATTGCAATTATTATTTTTATTTATATAATTGCTTTTTATTTAATTATATGTACTTAATAATTGAAATAGAATTATCAAAATAATTAGATACTTAGGTAAAAGACTTACGAGCAACAAAGTCCATGGTGAAGTCAATGTTCACGTTACTATCCAAGTAGCACCTTTCTCCATCGCACTTGTCCGAAGAGAGGTTGGCAGGCATAAATCCGGGATGTTCTATGAGTTATTTAAATGATTAATATTTTCTTATTTTAAAAACAAATCCACTCAACCAACCTGGGCACTCGCGGTACCACTCAGCCATGATGGCCGGGACCAAGGCAACAAGGATCAGGTACTTGAACATGTTTGTTCTACTCTTTCAATAAAACTAAAACCAACTGAAGTCCAATGCCCACCTTTTATATAGGGTATCATGAAAACAATAAATATTTTGGAAAAAACGAGCTGTTGTGATAAGAAACCGAGTTTGTAGATACGAGTAATCAGAACTTCACGCCCCAAAACGAGATAAACAGCTTTGATGTGTATCAATTAACTGATCTTTATTGAAAGTTGATTAGATAAAATGAGTCCACGTAAGTACAGTGCCATTTTAAGGGCCTATTTCGACGGGCAGCTTGAAGCAGACTATGGTGTTGTCCTGGTCATCAAAGGACTCCACACGGACAGTAATCTGGTCGCCAACTTCAACCAGAGATGGCTGCCAGGGCCAGTCTAATCTCCAGGTGAATTGCTGACCAGCAGATAAGGGACAGGAGCCTACAGTTAATCCACCGCATCCGAATTGGCTTTCAGGAATGTCTATAGCAGTCAATGCATCATCTCCAGCCACTGGATCCACAATGTAGAAGTAGGTGCTTATTGATTCTGCTGCATTTTCTGGAGAATTACCATGAATTAAATTATTACACAACCCTATTAATCCTTATTCAAATCTTACGAGTAATGGCATCGATTTCGAACAAAATGTT
Organism: Clogmia albipunctata; assembly: GCA_001014945.1. Taxonomy (NCBI): domain Eukaryota; kingdom Metazoa; phylum Arthropoda; class Insecta; order Diptera; family Psychodidae; genus Clogmia; species Clogmia albipunctata. The sequence goes on along the minus strand of JXOV01010318.1, from coordinate 5,789 downwards.
TCCAGTAGCAGAAATGATACAATGGGTTCCACTGCAATCATCAGCTCGAATCTCAACCGGTAAATAACCAGGATTATCAGGACCTACAAAATCAAATAACTTCATTAATATTCTTTTATCCCGAAATATAACAAAATTTAATTACATTGGGTTATGGTGGCTGCATAAGCCAAAGAGAGAGAAATACAGAACACAACAAGTTTCAGCATGGCTTAAGCTGCAATTTCCTACAAAACACTGATCAAAAACACGATAATACCTTCTTTTATAAGATCCAGTTTTATCGTCCTTTGCCATTATTTATTAATTTATAAAACTGCAATTTCCTAATTGAGAAGTTGAATTGTTATGGGTAATACCCATATTATTTTAGCTTGTTATCACCTCATTAGCTCTAAGGTAATCTTGATAACAAAGCAATTGGGCTAATCATTACGAGTTCTATAAGAAGCAGAACGGACGATTGCTTATTATCATAACTGAGATACAGGGTTTTCCAATAAAAGGGTTTAATTTTGACAAATTGTTAAAATACTGGTATTTTTTAAAAGAAATGTATACTCCTATAATTAAAGGAAGGCATGTCATTACTAGTCGTGTTGCTACGCTTTTATATCTTTTTCATTAAATAATCCAAGTCGAATTCATCTTCAGTGTTTTTACTTTTTAACTATTTACTTTTGAAAACTAAGCTCTAAACCAGAATTGTCACATTTTGGGCTCGGAAAATCAAAGAATAGTTTTAAAAAAAACTCTCTTTCCTCTACGTGTCTTTTTGATGTAGTTTTGGAATTTATATGAATGTAAATAAATCTCTATTGAGGTGATCCCGCACTTTGACCTGAAGATCTATTGTGCTCCCTCTTATATCTCTGCCCTCCGCAGTTGAGCGTATTGCACTTAGATGTTTCAATCTCTGCGAAGGTCTAACTCTAACCAATTGGTTTACGCAATCAAATTTGTCAAATGTCATATCTATTCCTTTGCCAATCTTTCACAATTAACAATTGAATATCATTTCTATAAATCATTATTTTATTGGTGTGATTAGTACCAGAGCTGATGATTCAATATAGAGGCTATTTTGTTGACAGGTTTTCCCACCGAAACAGAACACACATACTATAAAGAAGACCATCCCGTTCATTTTGAACAGCAGCAAAGTACTTGTATTACAAAGATCCGGTTTATATTCGTTTCTATGTATTCCATACAAGCTTTGAAAACCCATCTAAATTCGAACAAAAATGGTGTTGATGTCTCCAGTTGTTCTACTTTTTGAGGCCGGAGTTATTATTTGTAAATGTATTTAAACAAATATTAATCACAAATTGTTATTATTAGTTGATAATAGCAAATGAATTTTGAAAATAAAAAATCACTGCTTTTACTGGGATTTGAACACACGATAACCAAATTTTGTAACGAGACACTTAACCAACTACGCTATCCGGCCTCTTGAATGTAAATAAGCCTAGTGTTACAGTTTCGGTAAAATGATTACTTTATTACTTTATATAATTAATGATTTTTAAGCATAAACTTGAAATTTTTTTAGATGGATTACATCTATTTTAAAATAGAAGTCCTTCGTGTCAAAGAAACAATTTGATCTTGTAATTTAATCTGTTTGGTCTTACAAATTTGATGTAAATATTCGGTTCTATAAGCGTAACCCTGAAGTATGAAAAGATACTATCATTTTTATAAATGACTCACCTTCTCCTTTACAATCAAACAAACATTCTTTGATTTCATAAAAAAATTACTCGTTTTTTGTTATTATCAAAATGAAACCGATGATTGGAAAACCCTATATTCATTTTATAGATTAATTTATTTTTAAATATCGGCAATTACCATTGATGTTCATTGATAATTTTTGATATCATAAATAATATTGACTCCGTTTTATTTTGTTGAATACGGCAATAACCTTAAATTATAGGGGATGTATTTTTTTTAAAGAATTAATCAGTAAAGTTTTTTGTGAATTTAATTGGACTTTGTATCAAAATCAGTTTAAAGATTGTAAATGTTTTTTTTGAATCTCTATTAAAATTAATTACTTGGTAACACTAACATTATAAAAAATTATTATGCTTGGGTCTATGAGGCTGTTATTTTATGTTTATTATAACACATACATATTTTTATTTTGTATACCAAAAATTAGAATTATCTACAAACAGATCAAATGAACATAATTAATGGAACTAGGTCCACATAGATTTTACATAATTAATTTTAGATATTTACAAACCCAAACAAACAAATGGATTGTCAATATTTCTAATCAATTAACAATCAATTGCTTTGAACGATTGTTACAAGTGTTGTGATTCGAAATACGCAATAACAATCTACAATTTTGTTAATTTGAAAAGATTTTCCATTGCAAAGATAACAACAAAACTACTGACACTGGTTATGTAGCATCACGTTTCCCTCATTGTTTTCTATAGCAGAAATTAATAAATAGTAGTTCCCGTTCTTAAAACCTGCCGACACACAATTACAACTTAGTTATACCTAAATGGGAATCTAAGAAAAATAATAAAATATCTGCCAAAGAAAATCACATACAAAACTTAATATTATTATATTACTAGACGTAGCAATTACTCCAAAAGAACTTTGGTTGTTATAGTGTTAGATAAAATTAATAATTCTACTACTATTTTCATGAATACTGCAATAAAATAGTTAACATCGAATAATATTATATTCTTCATATATAATATTTGAAAAATATGAATTTCTAATTGCGTTTTACTGAAGTAAAAGAATTGATTGAAATGTCTCCAAAGTAAATATCTCTTTATTAAGCCACAATTTCGATAGGCATCTTGAAGCAGGACACGATGAATTCACTTTCATCGTACAGAGTGAATCGGATGGTCAAACGATCGCCAACGCTAACCAGAGTTGGTTGCCAATCCCAGTCCATTCTCCAAGTGATACTGGTTCCGCCGGTCAAGGGGCACGAGCCCACAGTAAGTCCATCGCAAGCAACCTGGTCTTCGGGTAATTCAACGGGAATCAGAACATCGTATCCTTCCTCATCGACTCCATCCACAAGCATTAAGCTATGAGTCAAATAAGGAGTATCATAAGCTGGAAAAAAAATCCACAACAATTAAAAACTACATTTTGAACAATACTCGTAAATTAAATACTTACGAACACTAGCGTCGATCTCGAAGAGAATGTTTCCACTTGCGGAAATCAGACAGTAATCTCCTTCACAGTTATCAGCTCGGACTTCAATTGGAAGAGGGGCATTGGCATAGGGACCTGATGAAACACAAGAAAAGTATAATAATCTTCAACAATAAACTATAATAGTTAATCCTACATTGCTGAACGGTTGCCCCAAGACAAGCGGATATTCCGAAAAGAGCCACAAGAACGAATTTAGCAAACATGGTTTGGCCTTATCCAAGATTACATTAAACCGATGGAATCGATATCTCTGTTTTTATAGGAATTTACCCAATTTATATTTTCATTCATTAAATTGTTTTAATCATCCTTGTAATTGGTAAATTAGTTTATAGGTACTGTCCAATTCCGCGGTATTATTATGACCTACCTCAGCTGCTTCAGTGTTATCAGTTTTGTTTATAAATTTCCGATAAGAAGTAACGACACCTTCAGTTGAAATAAGAAAACACCAAAGCTTTGTTAAAAGCTTTTTGTTGATTACATTTTAAAGGGTGACAAATAATTAAAGTCTGATCACACCATTAGACCAAAAACAACACCAAACAGACCGGTTGAGAATTTCTTTTAAAAAATCATTATTTAATTTTCCAGGTCCTCCAGTCCAAAGTGACACAATGCTGACTATCGACTTAGCTTCCGAGGTGAAAATGATCCTCGTCACTGAAAACCATTTTTGTTTGAAATACCATAGTCTTGACTTGATTTTTAGGCGTTAATCTGTTCTGGAGGCTATTGAAATTATATCGGTGCTGTGAGAATCGACTATATTTTCGAGTTGCCGCAGTGGACAAGCTCTGTACAATGATCTGACATTCCATGTGTTTATCCGTAAATCCGTTTGCGTCCCCCTTCGGTTCTCAAGTCTTTGCTGATTATCCGTTCCGTAGAAGATTCATATCGCTTGTAGATTAAAGTGGAGGGAGCATTTCCAGTCCAAGATCCGGCAGGCTCGCCTGGTCTTCAATAACCTGATGGGCGACGGTCCAAGCAGAATCAGGAGACTGAACTCTTCTACCGGAGCTATAGGCGTGGATCCAACCTTATGATATATCATCCTACATTATTATTAAACACCTAAGTTTATGTAATCCTACACCTCTGTACATTGAGCCCTTTACCTCCCAACCGCTGTTATGTCCTGAAGATTGTGACGGGTAATATTCCAAAAAAAAAAAATATTTTCCAGAAGTCATCACGAGTAAGAATTGAGAAGAGGTGAGAGCAAAATCGATCTCATTCTTTGCCACTCACTCAGGCGGGGAGGTAAAACAGCACTTGGTCAAGAATCTTTTCGACACTGGAAAGGAAGAAGAACCGAAGAGCTTGTTCCAGTCAAAACTTACCCTGTCAGTCTTGGCCCAGATTTCCACTCTCTTTTATATTTAATTCAAATCTTACGTTAATTTGGATATGAATAAAGGAATAAAAAACGGATTTAATGGAATAAAATAGTTAATTTATAGTAGATGTTATTTTAAACAATAATCGAAGTGGTGAGTCGTCCGCAGATCACATTGTTTCCGCTGTCGTCAGCAGTATTAAGCTCAAGTGTTACGATTTCAGTCTGCTGGAATGGAGAAAATACTTGGACTGCAGCTTCCAAAAAGTAGGAATTTCTAACAACAAGGGGACATCCTCCGATGATCCCATCGCAGGCGTTTGTTTGGTTACCCAAATCGTATTCCAAAACTAGATTTTGCCACAAAATATTCAGGCTAGCAGTCAATGTGTTGGTACTGGAAGCTGTAGAAAAATTAAAATTAATTTTTGAAAGTAAGGAATGTATAAAAATAAATATCTTACGAGCATCAAATCCAATAACAACATTAGCTGTTGTTCCATTGATTAATCCACATGGGGCTTCTGGGCAACCAACTACTTCAAAAGAAGTGGCTGTTGGGAGACCAGTTGGGCACTGTTCCACTTGGGCCAAAACTACAACAGCGCTCAAAACAGCACATAGAACAAACTTCAGCATCTTGAATTCGAATTTTTCAATACTCAACTAGTCTTTTTTTTAAAAGTTGACCTGTTTATATACAATTTGGTGGCTATAACTTTCTGTTACTATCTCAATAGTTTTCAATAGTTTTCAATATTTTTCCGATATTAGGCTAATCTATTGCTCAACAGTTTTATTGCCCATTATTAACTACACAGGTAGATTTCCTGAAATTGTTCTAATCTTATCTTGTAATTATTCAAATAAAACTGATTTTATTAATTAGTTTATTAAATAGGAAGAACAAAGACCTCCGCTATATAAGGTTTTACATAGTATCTTGGTCATGTATAATTATATAATATTATAGTTATGCTTCCCTGTCTTAAAAATAATGCAATTATTTTTATTCATTTTGCTTCTTGAAATTGATATTATGGTACTAATATTAAAGATATAAAGATTATCTTTTCGACATCCATTTGAGTTTCATAATGTGTTACTTTATTCCACTGGTGACAATTTTAAAATTTTTATTTCATTAGTGACAAAAGAAAGTCATAATTATGGCACTATTTGCAATTGCACATGATTTTTGGGAAAATTTTTTTATTTAATT